>BMAV01015114.1:657584-691283 GCA_019973955.1 Trichonephila inaurata madagascariensis
TATATATATATATATATTACTTGTTTTAATTATTTGTTTAAGAGTTTTCATTATAGAAACTGTTCCAAATATTAACTGATTACAAATTATATTCGAGGTCTCTTCTCAATTGATTTTGGGGGGAAATCTTCTGAAATATATTTGAAAAAACAGTACATTTACATAAAAATAAGGTAGAGAATACTTTTCTGAAGCACATTTAAAAGACTTCAGAATATGGGATGTAATTTTTAATATTCTGAAATATTCAATATAACATTAAATGATTTTTTTTAAAATTGGAAATGATATTTATTATACGCTGATATGTATTTTAATTTTCCTTAGTGGATTAAAATGGTCTTATTTTTTAGTTATTTTATTTACTTTAAAAGCTACAAAGAATATTTTTTAATTCCTATTATTAATTCACTTTCTCCCTGTAATATTTTTCCCTATATGTAATAAATCCCTCTGGCCTCCTTTTAATTAACTATTTTAATAATATTTAAACAAAATTTAATTCTTTGATTCAAAACTAACGCCCTAATCTTAATCGTAATCAAGTAGTATTCGAAATTCCTGACCCGCTCATTCTAACCAATCAGAGCTCTTATTACAAAGCAGTCACGCGATTGTCACTGCCGGTATACAAGGCGAAAATATTTTGTGATTGCTCTCTTTGTCTTTGTGTTCGTCATGTGAAATGTCGCTGTTGCTTTTTTTTGTCGCTTCTGTTATATGTGTTTGTTTTCGTGTTCTTACCAAATGGATGTGAAATATGAAGGTGATTAATTATCTACGTTATGAGTGCAAATAAACAAGATGAAAGTGAATTCTGAAGATGTTTTTCCTGAGACCTGATATCCAAATACAACAACACCGGCCAACGCTATTATATATATATATTTAAATATACATAATTCAATCACAACACAGGAATCAATAAAAAAATCGAAACTAAATGAATCCTATAACATAAAAATCCCCATTTCAGAATATCAATGGCGAATATAGAAGACAAAATTCTAACGTTTTCAAACAAAATTAAAAAAAAATTATAAAATAAAAATTTATAAAATATCCAAGTGCAACCTCGGACTTAGGACCGATAAGTGGGGTTAAACTAGTTTGATGGCGCCAACCTTCCCCCTATTGCAACTTGGTAAATTAATCGTAAAATATCCAATTCTCAAAAATTTAAAAATTAAAAATTTAAAAGTTAAAAATTAAATAGTTAAAATTAAACCATTAAACTTGAGCGATATATATATATACATATATCGTTCAATTTTTCAATCGTTCATAAAATACTTTCTATTCATCCATTCAAGTTCAAATACATTTTTTTCAACTTGTAGTGTATGACACTTGATGTTAATGCAGTTTTTTTTAAATATTAATTATTGAATTAAAGTATAATTCTTTAATTTTAAATTTATCTTGCGTTATTTCTGTTGAAGTTACAACTGGCTGCAACAGATGACACCAGTACGTTTTTCTTACGAAGTAGGAACTGACTTTAAAAAAAAACTTATAATACTTGTTTTTATTGAAAACGTTTACTATTATTCCTCGTGTACCTCTAAATATCACACGGGACATACAAAAGTAAGTATGAAACACATTACAAAAGTAATTTTAAAACAAGTTATATAAAAAAAAAATTAAATCAATTCCTACTTAGATCAACAAAGAAAAATTTTATTTTAGCTACTTTTTATTAATTAGTTACAATTAATATAAATATGTATATACATATTACAGAATCACAACATCAAATGGTAATTAATTTTTATTCATTATCATTAAAGTATCGTATTGTCATCCAAAACAATCGTGTATATAAAATTTTCAGTTCAACTAAATGCTTTAAAACGTGAAAAAAAAACCTTTTCAAGTTTTAACACAAGTCGCCAAAAATGATGCCAACGTGGCTTTATTTGTAATTGTTTAAATAATTACTTCTAATCAATTAATTTTTATTAATTATATTTAAATTATTGTATTGTCATCCCAAATGATCCTGTGTATAAAATTTCAGCTCAATTGAGCGCTTTAAAATGTATTTTATTAACGATTGAAAATTCCACCAAGATAAATAAACAAATAAATATAAAGAGAGTGTGAGCTAATAGTAGGAATTGAAAAAGAAGAAAATTTTAAAGTTATAAAGAAGAAGAGGGTTGAAAATATTTATAAAATCGGTCAAAAGCACTTTTAGAGGAAATAAGTTTATGAGAATCTGGAGTTTTATTTACTTTAATGCCCTTTAGAGCCAGTCTTAGGATTTTTCTTTCTCTGGAGAGCTTGGAACACGGAAGGAGCACATGTTCAACATTTTCCTCTCCATTAACACTATAGTCGGAGAAAGATGACGAAACCAAGTTAAATCTGTTTAAATAACTTTTAAAGTTACCATGTCCTGTAAGAAATTATGTCATTTTGTAATTTGTGAAAAAAAGAAATAACGCTATGACAGTCTGATTTTAATTCAACGTATTGTGGTACGATTTATTTTGTGACTTTGGTAATGTTTCGTTTTGATCTTGCTTGTTTAACATTTAACGAGTGGTATATCTCATGAGCTTTCTATAATAACCTATACAATTTCATTCTTCATCCTAGCTATCTAGACTGAAACTTTGAAATTGAACATAATTCAACGAACAACAACTTGTATTATTGGCTGTTACATTGCGAGATAAATGCTATACTTAGACGGCATATTTTGTTGCCATTTTGCGTATTGTTATTTTGAAATCCGAAAAAAAAGCTTCTAAATAATCTAATAATAGGTTATTATGCATGCATTCTCGCGGTATCAACTCCTCACGTTGGTTCAGATGAAGATGTCGCTCATTTTTATTATTTCTGGAAAGGATCCGAACGCAGCATGTATTGAGAAGCCGTTGAATCAAACTGGAAATAATTACAAACAGAAAGTATCAATAAATTTATTTTTATTAAACCAATACTTGGAGTGTCTACACGATATGCAAACAAACTAAGGGGTAAGAATCAATTTTGTACTTTTCTGAACGAGATGCAATCCCTCATCCTTGACAATCAAAAAAACCTCCGAAATCTTGAATACCAAAAATTACAACAGTTTGACTATGGTAGGCCCAGTGATCGAGTGTAGAGTATTGTGCTTCGACACCACAGGTTCGGGTTCTATTCCCGGGCTGGGCAAGGTCGACTCAGCCTTTCATTCCTACTGCAGTGGATCGATAAATGAGTACCAAGCTTTCTTGAAGACTTAAACACTGGGGGTCTGGCTTCAGACTGACCACCTGATCGGGACATCTGCTCATGCACCTCAGTGCCCAGTGGTCACGTATACTGGAATGGGCACAGTAGTCCTTGACCTTCATGGGCTGTTGCGCTACTGAGTTTGAGTTTATGACTATGGCACTAATCAATGTAGCAATATATTGCCTTGATTGGTGCTACAACAGATGTAGATGTAATAAAGCATGTATAATATTCTATTATATGATCGCTCGCTGAGGAGTTGTTCAAGCTTAAATTGCCAATTTGGCTGGTCGGACAAAAACTCGAGTTAGAGAGGATGAACCTCGCACGGATAGCCAGCCCATTGTAACAGTGTATTCTACAAATCTTTGAGTATTAATTCTTTTTTTCCAAGTTCAATCTTCTTTTCAGTTGCCAATCATAGTGCTTTTAATTGCACAATCATCTCCATAAAATAAAATCAAAATAAATCCAAAAGATTAAATCAAAATAAACCAAAATATATTATACTAATAAATTTTCTTCAAGCGGATATAAATTCGAAGTTCTCTTTAATTTTAAAAAGCATAAGGTAATTATATAATAAATATACATATCCGAATAGTCCTCGAAGCGAAAAATTCCTTTGATAGTTGCGTAAGCATCGAATGGGATTTGAGCATTATTTTCATTAAAAAAAAACTCCATCATTTCTAACCAAAAAGAATTTAATTTGTTCTTTGGAAAATAGTGGACATACCATTAGAAAGAGAAAAAAACTCTAATTAAAACACCACCAATGAGTAATCGAATTAGCAGTCTGTAAAAATGGTGTTTTTTACACGCGTTATATATAAAAAACTCCACTTTGAAGTGCCTCTCGATAAGTGAGTAATGATTCCATAATGAAATCTCAACAAGGTGTATAAAAATGGAAGTAATTTTTATGACCTTTAAATGATTGTTTCTTGAATACATTTCCTTTTTTTTCATTTACATACCAGAATGCTATTTTTTTTATGACAGAAAAAATCTAATCTATTGAACATTTATTTTTAAAAATGATTCCCAAGTTACATTAACTGTCCGTGAGTTTAATGCATGGTATTTGAAGTATGTTCATGATCTGTTTTTTTTTTCTTTCTACTTTTATTTAGTGTTTGATAATACTAAAGGGGGTCCGACATGTCCATAAGAGCTTATGTTAAATTGTGCACGTTTATGTACCTTTTTCTCAGAAACTACTAGATTTTCATGGATACAATATTTACAGTAGATTATGTGTACTATCAATAACACTTTAACGAAGGGTCTTGTCTTTTGGTTAAAAATTAAATTAACTATGAATTTTTTAAAAATTGTCCAATTTTCCCCCCAAACATTTAGTTTAAAAAAGTCATATCTAAGAACGTTTGCTAGATATATCTAATTCCCTCCTTTAAAATGTGTAAATATTATAAAGGTCTACTCACTGAAAATTTGAGGATTATATGATAAGTAGTTTTTGAGAAAAAAGTACATAAAGTGAAAAATATTGCATTTTTAGAAAGTCGGCTTTAAAGTAAAAATTTGTAATTTTTTGATCGTTTACTTTTTTAGCACTTTCCAAAAGCATATGAAGCATTTTTTTTTACTCTCTGTTTATACAAAAGACTCTTCTAATTTTAATTTTTTTCGATATTTTTAACAATTTTGTCTTTTTTGGGGATCTCAAAATGGTTTCTTTGGCCTACACGAATCCTATGTGCATCTAGTTTTTGTAGCAGGACGCACAGTTATAACTTGGTTTAGTATCAGAATGATTTAAGATCATTAATTTTGCTACATGACTCATATTGAACTATGCAATAGCGATATTTACTCCTAATTTTAGAGTTTTTAATTCCGCAAATGTAGATCTTGGAATCACTGACCAAAGGGTGCTATTAAGTGACTCATTTAGGTTCTGAGTCTTTCCATGTAAACATTTTCTTAATAACATAGGCTCACCTAGATCTCTAAAAATTGGCTTCATTTAATCGTATATAGCACGTGTGTATGTGCTTATGTTCATAGTGTCTTTCGTTACATTCACACACAGCTTCTGTCTTTTGAAACTTGCACTAGGCATTTATACCCGTGGGACACAGGACATGTTGAGGGCTCTCGCGCGCGTTTGAAGACAAGAAGATTAAAATAAACAGCCCAAACAGAGATTTCATTCTGTGTAGATCAATGATAATATTTCTAATATCCATACTATAAGATCTTTGAATTTTTGATATTAAAATGTCGGTGAGTCGGTTACGACCACTTAAGCGTTTTCTATCGCTCAACTTTTTTCTCCCTTCTTAGCTTTTAAGATCCAAAAGACGTGTATCCATACACTTTTAGACAAACCGAATTCAGTCAAATTTTTCCACTTGAACAGCATTTGGATTCGCGCTCATCAGAAACTTATGCAAGGGGAAACACAGGTGCTCTCAGCAGAGCTCATTGGATGTGCGTCGAGGAGTAGCTTTATTTAAAAAATAAATAAAAATACTTCTAATTATATCGTATTTCCTAATATCATATATCGTTTTAAACAGAAATGTTTGGACTTTAATGAAATATAAAAAAGGGAAAATCTGTAATTTTTCGAAAATTCATATGATGGACACTCTTAATGTTTTTATAGACTAAATCTAAACCATGTTCGAGCAGTTTTTTTTGTTTACTTTGGTGAATATAATAGAAATTTTCTTATTCCAATTTTTTTCACAGAATTTATTAAGGTATCCGAACACATTCAGAGTTCTTTTTAAAAAATAGCATACTAAAACATTGTGACGGACTCCCGCGTCTTTTCTTTAACATAACCTCTGGGTTCTTTGGTGGCCAAGATTAAAGGCAACTCTTTTTCAACCAAAACCCAAGAAGCGAAATGTGAACAAGAAATGCAAATAAGATAGCTTTTAAAATAACAGAAGTTGATTGTAAATTGGATTCTAGGTAGTGTAGAAACAAAACAAAGCATGTTTTGTAAAGCATGTCTATTCAATAAAATACAAAACAGTGTTTTTACCGATTTCGATTAATTTTTACGTGTTCGGATACCTTAAGGGTTCTTCATTCCTTTGGTGATTGTGTTGCTTGACATTTAACCGTGGTTAAAAAAAAATACGTATTTCCTTGTTAACTGCCTTCATGTAACTTAGTATTGAGACGTCAATACACAATCCACTGTTAACCGTATTCGAGTGCCAGATTGAAATTTAAACAATTGATCACAAGTTTGTTTCAGTTTAACTTCATATGACGATTAGTTCAATTTTAATATGTATTCGCATGTTACTAGTTGATTTAGGAGTATATTAAAATTAATTAAATTAATTAATTTGCTTGTCACAATTTTCACTATTATGTGAGAGTTAGGTAAATAGAACTGATTCTAATTCTGATTAAGAATATGTATGAATCAATTAATTATCAAATAGCTTCAGTTAAATAATGTATAATTTTATTAAAGTTATTAATGAATACATATGTTCTTCGGCTCTTGATTAACCGCAGTAGGAACGCGGTCATGGTCACGAACTCGTGGCCAGCAGGCCTTGGATTTGAGTCCCTATGTCACTGAAGACCCGCCGAATAGAGGCTTAAATACGTGGGGAATATAAAATCCTCACATTGGTGTGGTGTGGAAGTTAGGAGAATGTAGTATCAGCTGAGGCACCGTCTTTGTCACACTTAGCCATCGTTCAAAATTATGAGGTCCGTTGCCAATAGCCCTCGTTTAGCTAAAGAGTACGAAGTTAAAAAACAATCTTTTGTGGGGCGCGCCCTCTAGAGGGGTGTAATAAGCCTACCTGGGGCACGAGCATATCGAATAGTCGAAATAAAGGATTATTTTTAAAAAAAAGTATTAATTTTTTGAAAGGAAGCAAAACAAAATATTTTCTGACGCTTTTACACAGGTATAATATATAGTCGGACCTCTATATAACGAAGTCGCTAAGTCCCGGGAAAAATTCGTTATATGGAAAATTCGTTATATAGAGGTTCTACTTTTAATACAGTTTATAAACCACAGTAATTCATAAACACAATATAATAAAAAAAGTAATTATTTACACCTTTTTAAAATTTCATATATGTTTATTTTATATATCTTACCAATCAAAAAAGAAAGAAAAAAGAAAAACTGCAAGGAAAACAAGAAAAAGAATGTCGAAGAATTCACTGTATTTTCAATATTAAGAAAATAATTTTATACTAAAATTAAACAATTTTAAGGACATTTTATAATTTAAAGCATACAACTAATATTAAACTTACATTATTTTATGATTAGGACACGGGAACACGGGACAACTCCACTTAGAATGAAAGAGGATATCGAAGATGTTTCTTGTGAACTGGGCAATGGGGGTTAATGGTTGTAGTTCTTTGATAAAACGTCTAGAACTCTATTGCTCTCGGTGAGTTAGGATCTAATAAAACTAGTTCAAGATTTATGACCACCATAAAATGTGTTGAAGAGATAATAACTTGAAATGTTCAGAAATACTTTAAAAATAGGGAGAAAAAATTTAATCACTAAAGAAAAAGTTCGTTGTGTAGAAAATGCACTTCGCTATAGAGACGTTATTTTACGAAGAAAATCGTGAAATGTTTAAGGTTCCAGGAAAAAGTTCGCTATATAGAAAAATTCGCAATATAGAGGTTCGACTGTACTTTCTGGCGTATTTACACTGATATGAACAATGTTTTTGATAATTAATTTATTAATACTAAGTTATGAACTTGTTTAACTACTAATAGTGACTTCCATGGTCTTTTGTCTGATACAAAATTTTAAAATCTTGATAATTTGTACGGTTTATAATTAAAGTCGCATTACAGTTTTAGCTTCATAGTACATTATTATCGCATTCAATACATTGTTATTGTACAAAGTTGAGGGGGGAAGGAAAATTATGATTGAAAATTGGGTCTCAAACATTGGAAGTTTGAGAATCAATGGCCTATAGTTAAAATATAAATTATTACCTGATCTATTTTAATGTCCTTACTTAAATGTCCTTACTTTAAAACTTATATATTATCTTCCTTTAGCCACACATGGCACACAAACACTTATCAATAGCTTTACATATTAATAATAAAATAATAGCAAAAGAGTAAACATTTCCACGAAGTATTAAAAAAGTAGTATATGTTTGATATTTTCTACAAAAAATTCAGCATCCACCTTTTTACCTTAGTAAAGAAAGACAGTATAAGCAATGCATTATTTAAAGAGAGAAAAAAAAAAACACTTTCTACTAAAAATCTTAGTTATTACTCATAATTCGTCAATAGATTACAAACTTCTGATCCATTACAAAATCATCGAAGCTAAAAACTCTTATCTGAAACACACCAATAATTTCACTCAATAAAACAAAAGCTAAAAAACGTAAGACATTTCCATAAAGTAGCTAGAAAGTATTATGCTTGATGTATTCAGCAAAGAACCTTAGCATATTGCTCATTCTTCATCCAGCAAAGCAACATAAAACTGCGCATCTTGAGTCTTTTCCTCCTTTTTCACCCAGGGTGCAAAAATAAATAAGTAAAGCGACAAGAAGGCGGACAGGCAGTATTTACTTGGGGTAACCAATGGGGTCGGCGAAGAATGCTATCGAGATAGGCTTTCGGGTCCATAAATTCGAGAGTGTCTGACGTAATGCCTTTGCGTCACTCCCTGTGTCAGAGGGTTAGGCTTTAAGGACCTACCAAACGGTATAAACTCACAGAAAGATATTTAGTGTCCGTTTCGGACGACTGGAAGGTTTGCGAAACATGGGTGACTTGTGTGTGGTACTATGTTTCTTTGGTGCACTAAGAATTGTTCACTGTTTTTATTTTCGGGTTCTTTTTAAGTGATTGTATGTGTAGGAGAAAATATTTAGTGGTAGTGCAAGAATCTATTAATATATTTAATTTTTATTTATACGGATAACAACTCCGTATATAATATTTGTCCCCTGATCAGTGGCGCACACAAGAAGGGGGGGGGGTGTCTGGGTCCTGACCCTCTCCATGGCCCTTGATTTCTTTTGGATTGATTATAATCCTGTGTATATAGTACGTAAAATTTAATAAAGTATTTGTTATTGAAAATTAATTTTATTATTTAATGCTAATGGTTTATTTAATAAACATTTTTTGTGCCATTGCCCCTGATTATGTTGCGGATATTTTTGAACTGAATATTTAAACGAAATATTGGTTCTGCTTTAGTCATTTTTTTCTTTTAGGTTAAAAGGTTCTACAAGCAAAAGTTTTTATTTTTTGTATGTTATAGGCATTTTATAGGTTTTATAGAAGTGTTATTAAATCTTTTTCGCATTTTCAAACTTTTTTCCCTAAGTTGCATTTGTTCTCTACATCCTCATATTGGTTGAGTTGAAGATCTTACTGATTGTTAAGGCTCCTGCGGGGTTCCTTAACACAGTAGGTTTAAAAAAAATCATTAAATCAAATTCGAAAGGATAACACTCTGATATCCACTACAAAGCACTTATTAATTTATGCGTTATAACTAAATACGTGATATGTAGAGAAGAAAACAAATAACTAAGAAAAAGTGGTTATACATACCTGAAATGCGATGCAACAACTGAAACACGCCAACACGAAATCTTCTAATAGCTGCTGTAATTCAGGAAGTACTAGCGTGACCGTGTTGTCCCCAAAATAACGATTATCTACCTTTTTGACCTTATATGCTGATTAGTCGTTTTGGGAGGGGAGTTATTCTAGCTCAAATTTCCGATTTGGCTGGACGGAATAAAACTCTATTTAGAGAGGATAAACCTATCAGATAGCCCATTTTTCAGATCATGATATACATTTGACCACAAAACAGCGTTTTGCAACTTTTCTCTTTTTTATAAAAAAAGGTTTTTCTCAGTATTTCAATTAGGTATTGTATTTTTTTGTTTATTAGTTAAAAATGAAATATAAATCATTGGGAATTCGTTATTTGATGTATATAGCACTTTTAAAGCTTAATTATTTCAAGAGACTGGAAGATTTATGAATTCTTGTAGAATGTAAAAGAAAACATTTGAATCCTAATATTTAAATATTTGATTGATATTTTATGAATATTTTTTTTTAGATTTTGAATAAAATCTAACTGGTTTTTGATTCGTAACACTATTTTAATTTTCAAAGTATTCTTAGATCCTGTCTCTTTTGTGTAGCATATGTTTCTAAAAAAGCATTCGGGAGAAATTTGTTTAGTATAAGTTTTATTTTTAGATTCTTAGACATTTACTGATTCTCATGCTTAGAGGAAAAGAATTGTTACGATTTTTTATGTAAAGGTGCTTCTATATTAATTAGATAAAGAACACGCACGTCCGCAATCAGGGAGCAAATTTATATATCACGAAGTCATACAAAGAAACATACTCTCGAATCTTCATCGAATGAATGAATGAATGAATATTAACGTTGCGCTGTTGAAATACACGAGGGCTTTTGGTGACGGACCTCGTAATTTTGCACCATGGCAAGTGACGAGGACGATCTTCCATCTCCTAACTACCACACCACTCCAACGGGATGACGTTTGAGCTCTCAACAGATTTAACGTGCATCGCTCCCTTGCAAGACGGTTCTTTAGTGGTATTGGGCTCGAACTCATGACATGCCTGCCATGATCCGATACCTCGAATTTTCATTGAAATATACTCTCTAATCTGCATCGAATCATACTGTAGATCTCGAAATCATACCTCTTTTTGAAAGCAAAATATAATGTATTTTCCCCCGTAAATCTACAATGGTAAAAAGGAGTCTGCCAACTAGCCACGAGTTACTCCAACTCCCAACATGGTACTTAGATATCTTCGAACGATATTCAACACATTTTGTTCAACGCATGGAGCAAAATGCGTTGAATACCGTGGCCCGCTTTCACTAAGCATATTACCTCGAAATGATTCATATTCACACAAATTGTGATGGAAATTAACAAACATTTGGCGGTCCGGTGTCTGTGATTGCCTTAGACAATACAATCTTTATGTTGCTCATGCGTTTCCTTCGGCCATTTTGTAAATCAGGTGCATACCTGCCAGATCGGTGTTCGTAAAACGTTCCATATTCCTCTGCGGGCGATGACAGCTCAAATGATTGCGGTAATGCTGGTTTGTTTCCAAAAATGCTCTTGTGAACAACGCTACCTGGCGCCGAATCAAGGTGTTCCCGCCCATGGGTTGCTACGCAATTCTGGATCCTTATGAGGTCACCTACCTCTTTTTAAAGTTTTTCCGAATAATCGTGGGAAACACTGTGGAACTGAAACTGACAAAACAGAAAAAAAAAACTTCATCTCTGATTAATATTTTTTTTAAATATCAGCTTTAGTATGTTTTCCTGCAATTTAACATCAGCAACTAAATTTGATTGGAAAGATGATTATTCAAACTAAGGATAGAGAAGAAAATGTGTGATTATTCAAATTTTCGCTGGTAGAAAAACCATTTTCATTTGGCGAAAAAATGCTATTTGCCTAATAGGTTGAACGTAATATAATTTGAATAAAGTAATCGAATTTCACGTTCCTGGAAGTTAATAACATTGCCATGGAAGGAGAAAAAAAAAGAGTTCCTTGATTTTTTTCACTATTCTTATTTAATACAAATGATTTTTTACCCCTTTTAAAAAAATGTTGTGTGAACATTCTTGATAATGCATTTGAATTAATTTAGTTGTTATTGTGGTCTGATTTATCATAATTCATGTATTTCCTAAGTCATACGAATGATAATACTTTTGTACTCTATTTATGTGATTGTTTTTCATATAGAAAAGGAGTTCACTGATTGTTGCGTGAAAATAATTGAAATTTTTATACAACAGAATCAGTTATATGCATATAAATAAAATAATTCCTTGTATGACTTTTTATTTATATAAAACATCTCTTTTTACTTTATTTGAAGCCTAAAATAGAGCTGATTATATTTTTATAATCCATAAGTGAGTTAATATAGATTTATGAGTAATTATTTTTCTTTTTTTAATTTCTGTACAAGATGTTTAATGACAATATATACCTAATATTTTTAATCAAAATTATTTATAAAATTAAAAGTTTAGGTATGCATAATGTTACTGTTCCTGGTTATAAATATATTATGTGGGCAAAATTATGAGAATATTTTTACAATAGTTTCAATCTTTCAAATTTTTTATGATTTTTTGAAAATAGTGGCTCTGTAAAATTCATTTTGGTTCCAGTTTCTTAATGTGTGTTTTACAGTAAATTTTCAAAACCATGGGGTCATTTCTCGTCTCTAAAAAACTCATTTTTTTTCAGTTTTTGTAAAACATACAGAATTTCCTCAATACAATAGAACGAATCCTCAAAAATCATTATTCTGTGGCCAAAAGAAATTAACATTCGGTTAATATAGAATTCTTAATTTATTATAAGTTAAAAATTATAGCATTGCACCTTAAAATGAGAAATATTAAACGTGTTTTTTTACAGAAAAAAATTGAATGTTTAAAATAAAATAATATCATAACAATGTATGCTGTAAGGTATTTGGTTCTGTTATTTAGATTGTGATTGTGCTAAATGGTTTTTACAGTCACTGTTTGGCGTTATAAAAACAAATAAGTGGTTTTTAGTCTTGATGCCACGAAAAACCCGTCGTTCACCGGCACTGATTTAGAGGGTGAGTACAAATGTTGGACCCGATTTTAAAAAATAATTTTATCGAAACTTCTGCAAATATTACAATAAGTGATACTTGAATTGTTGTTTACAAATGTTTGATCTGTGACCCTCTTGTTATACACGGCATGTAAGGGGTCTCAGGTGTGTTAAATTTCTCTAGAGGGCTGAAAATATAAACAATTTTCAAACAGATATAATTTTTTTTAAAATTTAAATTAAATAATTCGAATTTATTACGCATTATTTATAAAAGAATGGAGCTTCAGAAAAGTATAAAATATTTAAAATATGATCATAATTTAAAAAATTATAAGCATATGAAAAGTCTGTAATAAATATTAAGTAATTTTTGCGTTGCGCACGCTATTTTCTAAAATAGAAGCCTCTGATGTATAAAACTTTGTAGAACTATAAAATTTATACTTTAAACCCTACATCATTTAAGAATAATATATCTTTTGTATTTCAAAATATTTGAAAAATATTGAAATTTTTTTAAAAAAAATTGAAAACGTAAATTTTTTATTTTTTAAAAAATATAATTTATTATTCTACTAATATAATATTATTACAGTGTAATATAAGGATACATTTAACCTTGTAAATCAACTTATAGCTAGTAATTAAAGCTACTATTTTAGAAAAAAGCATGTGCGAAGTAAAACTTAAATATTTCTTATAGAAAAGTTTCTTATTTTCATATGCTTATAATTTTTAAAATTATGATTATATTTTAAACATTTTATACTTTTCTGAATTCCCATTCCTTTATAAATAATGTATAAAAGATTCGAATTGTTTAATTTAAATTTAAAAGAATTATACCTGTTTGAAAATTGTTTATAGTTTCAGCCCTCTAGAGAAATTTAACACCCCTGAGACCCCTAATCCAGTTTGTTCCATGCATTTTGAAGCATCACTGTACCAAAGGTTCGTAATACTGCACAAATGCTTACTTGTCGTTCTTCATTATATATTGCGTTAATTGCAAATGAATTTATTTTCGAAAGACTTTCCAAACCATTTTTTGGAGCATTCCAAGTTTACAGGAGGCAACTTTCGTAGACTTCCGTGGACTCCGAACAAAATTCTGCCTCACCCTCTCCACTGTTTCTTCCGAAATGCATGACAGCCGCTGCTTTTCTTTTTACGCAAACAACCTGTTTCCTTAAATTGATGATTCCATCGCAGAATTCTCTTGTTGATTGATGCTTTTTTTCCGTAGCGATTTTTAAATGTACGCTGAACCGAAAGAGCTAAAAAACCCGTGCATACTATAATGCGCAACAACTCTTCTCTGTTATTGTCGCCATATTTTGGATTTATATCACAGTGATCCTGAATGTGCTGTTGATCATTGGTGGAAAAAAAACTTGGTATATGTTTCTTCACATTCATGTATCGCTCATTGTAATACATGCAGTCGTTTCGGAAACATGATTTTTTTTTTAAATTGAGTCCACGTCATTTGTATTCATCCTGTATTATGATTTGAATTAATGGTACGTTTTATATGCTTGTAATTTAAGAACATATTTTATTTTTTAGCAATAAATTTCATATATTTCGGCTGTGTTTAAAAAAAATATTATTTTTCTTTTAGGTAATTTTTGTACTTCATTTCAAACTCTACAAATGAAGGCTTTTCCAAGAATTGACAAGTTACTTTCGTGATATATAGTCGCTATATCAGGTAAATTCTGAATTGTGCATATATCTTTGAAAAAGTCTGGTAAATAAAACCCCAATGTTTTTTTTGTTTTTTTAAATCTAAATGGAATTTTGACAAGTTGATTATTGGACTTAAAATGATTATTCGATTGATTTTTTATAAACTTTAAAATTTATTTTCTAAATAATATTGTACCTTTGTGTTTATTGAACATAATTTTAAAATAATATCAAGGTTGTTCTATATTTTTTTGATATCCTGAGTATATCTCACTCTTCTGTATAGCTAGATATTTATTATGATTTATCGATTACAATTCGTTCGTGCAGAGAAATTATCCTAATTATGGAATAATGATTTATAGTACTGGCTACAAATTTGTAAGAATAAGAGAGTTATTTTTATCACGTTTGAAAAGGTTAGCTTAATAGCGTTCAATGTATAATCAAACTGTACTTTTTACGAAAATTATAACATGTGTAAGTTATATAATTTTTTTAACATCAAAACGTCCGTTGGTGTCGATTGGACACCGGATTGGTTTGTTCTACTTTTCGCATTTTTGCAGGGATTTCAAAATGTTTCGTGACCTTTATTTATTTTCCGTGGTGATTACATAGAAAGAGTTTTATGATTTTAGGTTAATTAGGAAAGATTTTACAACTTAATGTACCTAGAATATTCCCTGATGTCATTTCAACACCGAAGCAATTTATCATTATAAATAGCTGTCGTTTAGCAAAAGATAGTTTACTAAGTAGATATATCATTAGTAAAACAAACTTCCGGAAATAATATTGCATATTTATTTGATCTTGAATGCAGTGTTAATAAGTTTACAGCGGAAATAAGCTCCGCTATACTATAATCGTTGTGTCTTGTTCGAATGCGTTTGCTTGTCTGCTATTACTTTCAAATTACATAAGTGCAAGAAATTTGAAAAATCAGGTAAATACTGTGAATTTAAAGAAACAACAAATTCACTAACACTGAAGAAGAGCGAAATTAAAGAGAGCAATGGGAATACAACTAAAACAATGTATACCTCTTGCACCAAAATGGTGTGCAGAAAATGTACAGGAAAAATTAAAAATCACTGTATTCATTGCAAATAGGTATGTACAAAAACATAATGCTTAAAAACAATACATAATGATTAAGAAACTCGCATTCTCACAAAAATTACGACTCTTTGCTGATTATACTAATATTTATATGAATATTATTGTTTTATTGCATTTTACAAGATTAAGTCATTTGTTTTGTTATAGTTTTTTATGATATAAAGGGTCATAATATATAACATTTACATGAAAAAATATTAAATAGTCATAAAACTAAACTCTACTGTACAATATTTCAGCAGTTATTTAGTTATTACATTTTATTTTATATATTTTATATCACGAAGTCTAAACGACACTGGCGGACGTTTAAGGGTAATCGAAATCCCGGATGTTCTAGTAATATATCAAAGAGAATACTTTAATGCAGCGGTTCTTAAACTGTGGTCCGCGCACCACCAGTACCCCCAGAGCCTTCCTAAGTGACCCCGAAGGTTTCTCGTTTAATGTTAAGATTTTCCTCTATTACAGAATCTGAAACGCCTCCATCTTAGACTACATCATTAAATTGCCTCAATGAAAAATATATTGCATATATTTCAATCAAGAATAGTAATTCAATTGTTTTTTTATTGTTTGCTATTACATAGCCGAATTGTCCACGAAAGCTCTGATGCCTTTCCAAACTATTTATTTATGTGAAAGAACATTTTTTATTCAGCTCTTCTTTATCTGAAAAATTATTACTTAAATATACCGAGTCTCGAAGTCTTCTCGTAGCAATTGTATTTTGGAGCAAGGTATAAGCTCAAGTACCAACTTCATTCGAAATTACCAGGTCAAACACAAACAGCCCTTGTGTTGCTTTCTGGGACAATAACGATATTATCAAAATTTAAGGTATCCGACTTCGTTCGGAACCGTGATTTTAAAAAGGCGTATAAATGGATAATTTTCGTGATATTTAGTGTAATTTAGATTAGACTACTTGTATAAAATTCTTTTAAGGACATTTTCACAAAAAAAAAAAAATATTTAAATACAATATTTCGGCAAAAAAATAACTTAGAATAATCTTTTTTCAAAATGTTCTCCATTTGTGAAAAATGCTTCTATTATAATAATATTGTGCCTGTATATAGCCCAGATCTCTGTACAGAGGCTCAACTATGACGTTTGAAAAATTCACATCATTTTCAGAGTTACAACCATTTGAAATAATTATCGGCGTTTTTTTTCTTAAAATTTCTCCCCTCTGTTGTCGTAAAAGATGGATAAACTCACTTCTAAGTTATATATTTCAAAAATTCTAGTGGAGCCTCTGTACAGAGGTCTGAGCTATATACAGGCAAAATAGTATTATAATAGAAGCATTTTTCACAAAATGAGAACAGTTTGAAAAGGGGTCATTCTATGTTCATTTTTTGTCAAAATAGTGTACTTAAATAATTTTTTATTGTAATACTATCCTTAAAACAATTTTATATATATTTTCTAATCTAAGTGACACTAAATATCATAAATATTATACATTTATACGTTTTTAAAAAACCATGGTTCCGAACATAGTAGAATACCTTAACATTTTTAGGGACTTTTTGAGCTAGAAAACTGTAACAACTTTGTTTCTAATTATTTAATGCTGAGGTATCCGACCACGTTCGGAACCGTGATTTAAAAAAAGCGAAAAAATGGATAATTTTTTTGATATTGAGTCACTTGGATTAGAGTACATGCATAAAATTGTTTTAAGAGTATTATTAGAATTAAAAAAATTGTTTAAGTGCAATATTTTGGCAAAAAAGGAATTTTGAATTACCTATTTCTCCTTTTATGAAAAATGCTTCTATAACAATAACATTTTGCTTATATAAAGCTAAAATTTCCCCAGGGGGCCTGAACTAGGTATTTTGAAAAATTCACATTATTTTCAGAGTTACTACAAATTGACATAATTATCGGTGTTTTTTTCTTAAAATTTATCCACTCTGCTATATTAAAATAAGGATAAGTCCACTTCTAAGTTATATAATTCAAAAATCCTAGTTCAGGCTCTGTACAGCGGTCTGAGATATATATATATATATATATATATATATATAGTCAAATATTATTATTATAGAAGCATTTCCCATAAAAAGGAAAATGTTTTGAAAATAGGTAATTCAAAGTTTATTTTTTGCCCAAGTATTGCATTTAAATAATTTTTTACTGTAATAATATTCTTAAAACAATTTTATACATGTATTCTAATCTAAAGTGACTCTAGATATCATAAAAAGTATCCATTTATATGCTTTTACAAAATAACAGTTCCGAACGTGATCATATACATTAAGGCATCAAACTACTTGCGACAATTATTTTTTTAAAAACTGGAGATATGGAGATTTTTTTGTGGTGTTTAGATTTATTTAGTAGATTTTAAGTTAAAAAGGCTAAATTTGAGAAGAGAAAAATAAATTATTACTACTAAAATAGAAAAGAATGCGTAAAAATTGACAAAAAATTACATAGACGGGGCCGGAGCGTACAAATTGTAAATGAACAAATTCTCAATTTTCCAATTTTGATGTAGCACTTTTTTATTCCTTTTTGAAATGACCATAAAGATACGAAATATTTTAATTTTTTTCAAACACTGGAGCACTTTATCTTAGTTATTATATGAAGTTTCCAAAAAAACAGTGATTATATTCACATAAGGGACTGTAAATCTTCTAATAAAACAGTGGTTGATAAATCTGAAGGTTAAAACACTTATACGGTTACACAGAACATACACAAAAAATTTCAGCAAATTATTTAAAAAACTTTTTGAGCAATCGCTGTCCCCGTTTGAACTTTTCGAGTAAAATGCACTTTAAAGTTTGACATCTTATGTAAAGTTATGGCAACTGTTTCTACTAAGACACTAGTAGTTTTTATTCTAGTGAATGGAAAATAAAATACTTCGTATTTTTTAAAGCTAATAAGATGGCCTACAAAATAACATCATAAAAAAATTGTCAATTTTTTTAAAAAAAAAATCATGTTTTTTTGGGTACCTTAAGGTATCCGACTACGTTCGAAACCGTGATTTTAAAAAAGCGCATAAATGAATAATTTTCAAGATATTTAGTGTCAATTAGATTAAAATATATGTACAAAATTGTTTTAAGGATATTTTGACAGAAAAAATTTATTTAAATATAATATTTTGGCAAAAAATTAACTTAGAATAATCTTTCTTCAAAATGTTCTCCTTTTATAAAAAATGCTTCTAAAATAATGATATTTTGTTTATATAAAGTAAACACGTCTCCAGAGAGTCTGAACTAGAATTTTTGAAAAATTCACATTATTTTCAGAGTTACCACCAATTGAAATATTTATCGGCGTTTTTTTCTTAAAATTGGTAAAACATGTATAAACCCACTTTTAAGTTATATATTTCAAAAATTCTAGTTGAGCCGCTGTACAGAGGCCTGAGTATCCGTATTATTATGAATAATAGCTCTTCTGCGTTATGTCATGTTTGTGAGTGCGGACTTGCGCGCTTAGAAGAATGAATGGAATAATTTAACTTTATCTTTGCTTTAGAAAAACATTGGCATTTTTTAGTCTTGAAAACTAGAGACAATATATTTATTACTCTGAGATACGGTGTAGATTAAACCGTAACGTCGGTGGATAGACAGACGGTTCAGGAAACCTCAGAATAGCTTTTACGAGATGAGTGTCAGCAATGAAAACAACTTCCGATACGCTCCTCATTCATAATCTTCACGGTTGTGAAATGAATGGGTTGAGTTCAAGCCTCATTTTAGATGATGTAGATCTGAGTGGATATTTTGAAGAATAAACTATAGTTAAAAAAAAAAAAACTAAAAAACACGCTTTTATAGTGAATCGAACTAAAAAGTTAAAAGTGATTCTTAATATAGGAATAAAATGATTAAATAGAAAATTAATGTCATTGTAATAAAAGCGTGTAGTGTTTTGTACTACATTTTTACACTGATTCTGCTTTTCGAAATAGAATTAGTAAGAAATTATAACAATTGATATCGAGCACCCCATGCATTTACCACAATGCCATTAATTTTCTATTTAATCATTTTATTCTTATATTAAGAATGATTTGTTACTTTTTAGTTCGATTCATTATAAAAGCGTGTTTTTTAGTTTTTATAAAAAAAAATGTTTTAATTTTTTAGTTCAGTCTACAATAAAAGCGTGTTTTCTTAGTTTTTTTTAAACAATCATTAATGAATTAATCTTAAATGTGTCAATTTTTTGGAATCTGGAAAACCCATTAGCATTCTATCAGAGCATCGATACGACCAGGTTTGCAAAATGTAGGATTAGCAAACTGAAGGAAATCTTGAAGAGTGAAGTTTGACATATTTAATGCGGAAGAAGGTGTAAAGTCAATATTATTTTTCACTAAAAATAGCTCAATATTCTCTCTGAAACTTGTATCAGCGATAGACATAAAAGTACACATTCTGAATCAAAGAGTTTGGGAGAAATTATTTGTATTAACCATGAGTGTTTTCGCTTTAGGATTTGTATCTTACTCTTTTATTTGCCAAATCTGGAAATGGGACATGGAATTAGTCGCCAAATCTAGAAGTGGGAAATCGTTAATCCTGATGATCTTAATCAGGATAATGGAACAAAATTATTAAATCATTGTATTGTCATCGGTCCTTGACAAGCGTGGAATTTTTCGAATTAATCTGACCTTTTAAAGTGGGTAAAAATCGAGTTCAAAGATTCCATTACATACAACTGAAGCTAATAAAAGTGTGTTAAAAAGCACAGCATTTTATTCTAGTCAAATTTATTAATTTTTTTAAAATAAGAACCAATAAAAACATTTTAAAGAAAGACATATGATTTGACACGAAATCTTTTTAGATGTTTTAAAATGTTAACGTTTTTAACCAGTCAACGGTGATTGACGAGTATATCCGTCATGGACAAGTTGCAGGATTTTGTATATTGACGTGTATACTCGTCATGCGTAAAAAGCAGAGACCATTGGCTATTTAAATCGCCATTTTTGTGAAAAGACATAACATATTCTCAAATTTCAAGATATTTAGAATATTTTAAGGCCAGTAAAATAAATAAAAAAATATGAAAACTTTAAAATGAATCCAAGCGTCTCTATATGCACCGGCTGAAATAGCGTATAAAATCGCATAACGAATTTGTTTTTGTTGCTCATCTCCATGTCTAGCCAAGCTAGACCAAGTCCATAATCTCATTCACTCTCAAAAAGTCCAACACCATTAGATGGTTTTCATAAAGATCTTGCACTACTTCTAAGACCAATAATAATTTACGCCTCTCCAGTCTGGAGATATGCAGCTAAAACACACATCCAAAAACTTGAACGATTTCAAAATACAACGTTACGGAAGATCTTATGTGCCAGTTGGTACATGAGAAACTCTGCACTCAGAAAAGCCATTAAATTTAAAACCATAAGGCAGTTTATTCAAAAACTAGCGAAAAAATTCTTCTCAAAAATTGACAAGTCAGACAACACCTCTATCCAAAAAATCAAGAAGTACACCCCATCGCGACTTGTGCACAGACCAAGAATCATTCTATTAGATTAACACCTTAAGTTTTCCCACCACCATACCCTCTACATCAACATTTTATATCTATCTTTAATGTAATAATACCACTTTTAAAAATTTGCATTTCTCGAAACACAAAAATTCACATACTCTTCGACCAATAGGAGAGCTCCGCTGGCCGTACGGCCACTGGCAGTCTCCGCACCCGGATACTACGACGGTACCCCTATGGGGTCCAAAGTTTCCCAATTAGCTCAACAACCAATCATGGAGCTCCCTCTTGCAAACGCGGGAGAGGAGCAAAGACCGCAGGCCTTCACATCACACAACACGTCACGATTAGCTGCTACCCCGATTGTACAGACAGTCATCCAACCCGAGGCCCTCATTGGCCGAAAGATTCTCAAGTTATTTCCTATCCCATGAAATAGTTTAACTTACTAGCTTTGAAAAAAGTTGTCCTACTTTTTATTATTCTATAATGTATTTAAATTCACTCATTTCAAGTAAATTTATTTTATATTTATTCTTTATCAATTACTTCTCTACTCTTTTTTTAAAAATGGGCAAGCTATTAAGTTATTCTCAAGTTTTCTATGTCAAGACAGGAGATAAAAGCCCCAGCGGGCTAAGTGCTCCGCAGAACAATCCCAGCTACATAAAGATCTTGTTTTAAAAGCCCCCAGACGGTCAAGAATGTATTCTGGAGATGCCTGGCAGGTAACCCAAATTGAAAAACTTGGTTTCCATCCCTAAAAATCGAAGTTCGGAGGTGGCCACTCCGGAAATGAGTTATAATAGTTTGTTCCTGCCTGCTGCATTGAAGGGAAAGGGAACCACCAGGTCACCTAGCCTCATATCAGTGATGATCAGGAGGTACAGTTGATTGGCATAACGAATTTAATTATGTGCGTTGATAATGTATTTAAATGCTAGCATCAAAGGCGCAAAGGCAAAAGTCGGAATGTTGATTTATAATAGGGTTCCTTGGGACAAATACGTGACGCTGATCAGGAGTTGAACCCATT
Source organism: Trichonephila inaurata madagascariensis (assembly GCA_019973955.1). Taxonomy (NCBI): domain Eukaryota; kingdom Metazoa; phylum Arthropoda; class Arachnida; order Araneae; family Nephilidae; genus Trichonephila; species Trichonephila inaurata. The sequence goes on from BMAV01015114.1 coordinate 679,853, forward strand.
GATAGCTGCTGGCCTGAAGTTATCTAGCTATAGAGTGGTTTAAATGCCAATTGTTTTATGTTAGAACCATGTGTTGACATTAGAGTAATGATCCAATGCTGTACTGCCTAAAAAAGAGTTATTTTATAGAGGTGGGAAAGATAAAGATGCTTTCTGGTAAGAGGACTGTGATCAACCTACAGTACTTATCCTGAACTTCCTTAGTGTCAAGACAGGTAGTAAATATTTTATCAGTAAAGAAGAAAGTTTGTATAAAAGTCTTTTAAGATCAGTATTAACTTATGCATGGGAAACTTGAATCATGTCTCGAACAGATGATAACATGATAAGTATCTACAAAAGGAAGATTTAAAGATTCATTTTGGGAGGAATTCAGGAAAATGGAACATGGCGAGAAGAAGATTAACTTTAAAGCTCTGCCAATCATATAAAGCATCTGACATTGTTAACTTCATCGAAATACAACGAAATAACCGGGAAAGTCAAGTTATCAGAATGAACGAAGACCGCACCACTGAAAACAGTCTTCAATGCTCAACCAATTGGCTGACGAAGAAGGGTCAGGCCAAATTTTAGATGGATTGAAGACCTAGAAAAAGATCTCATAGTTTTGAAAATTGGGAATAGGAGATCTTAATAGGAAGAAAGCTGGCCTGGAAAAGGCTTCATAAGAAGGCCAAGGCCCACGCTGGGCTGTCGTGCCACTGAGGAAGGAAGGAAAGGGGGAAGTAAGTCAGATATCCAATAGATATCCAAAATCGTATTGATCGTGTATGTAATATATGTTTATGTTAAACCAAATAAATATTCTTGATAAAGTCGGCATTTTTATAAAATAAGCTCATCTTTTTGATCCAATATTTTAGCAGCGACACTCCGCGACTGACGAATGTATTGTGATTTGCTCGATTTCCGTGAGTTTATATCTGAGTATTAAAAAAAGTGCAGTGAAACTTCCATATAACGAACCTCTATATTGCGAATTTTTCTATATAGAGAACTTTTCCTGGAACCAAGAACATTTCACGATTTCCTTCGTAAAATAACCTTCCAATAGCGAAGTGTATTTTCTATATAACGAACTTTTTCTCTTGTGATTCAATTTTTTTCTCCTTATTTTTGAAGTATTTCTAGAGTTTTAGAGTTATTCTCTTTTTTAGCACATTTTATGGTGGTCATAAATCTTGAACTGGTTTTATTAGGTGCCTAAATCACCGAGAGCAATAGAATTCTGGACATTTATTCAAGAAGTGCAATCTTTAACACCCATTGTCCAGTTCATTGGAGAAACATCTTTTTTTAAAATTTATAATTTTTTTGAATAATAAAAAAAAACAATATTCCCTTTCAATCTCAATAGAGTTTTGAGTCCTTGAACTAGTCTCTTTTCATTTGTAGTATTGATCAGTCGAACTGGTAACTTAGTTTCTTGTAGCTCGAAAATGTCAAAACGTAAGTTCTTGAACATCAAAGAAAAAAAATTATTCTTCAGGAAGTGGATAAAGGCGTCAAGAAACTTTTCTTGTAGTTTTTCTTTCTTCTTTTTTATAGGTAAAATATGTAAAACAAATAGACATTAATTTACAAAAAGGTGTGAATAATTACTTTTTTAATATATGATATCCATGAATTTAAAAATTGTTTTATGTAGTTTAGAAAGAAAACTGAAAGATGAACCTCTTTATAACGAATTTTCCAAATAATGAACTTTTTTTCGGGATTTAGTGACTTCTTTATATTGAGGTCTGACTGTACATGTATAAATATGTGTCTAATTTTTAATGACCTAAACAATTATAAGTATGTTTTTTTTTTTTAAAAAAAAAAAAAAAAAAAGAAAGAAAGAAAGAAATTTTTATGATATGTAAACTCTTTTAAAGATGGAATGTCTCACTAGTTTATTTGTTATAGTTTTAATAAAATACTAAACATATATATTACTTTTTTTTACTTCTTTTCACTTCATCCTTTAGAATTTTACTCGGGAATTATTCAGAAAATATTTTTTCAGTATTAAATCCTAACATAAACCATCACACGGGAATACTCTTTTCCAACCTCTGCAATATCATATTGATATCTATGTACATCCTTTTATTTCATTCATGTCGTATTTTTAGTTATATAAATCCACGTCTAAATATTATATGTGTAGACACAGAGAAAGATGCATTAAAATTTCTTTTATTCAAGATTTGAAAGTATAAGCACTGTGAAAAATATTTGCAATCGAATGTCGTTATTGGAAAAGACAGAATCCTTAAGTGATTGCATATTGCTGTTTGACAACGAAATATATATATATATATCGCTGTACCAGAAAACATGCTGTGAAAATACTTGGTGAGATATTTCGGATATTTGCTCTGATGTGTGTAATATTGCTGAGCATTTTTCCACATAAAAATTGCATATATCTTTGAAACCGAAGCTAGGGAAATATTTCAAAGAATTTACGTATCCTTGTCTTCATATAAAATTTCTATTGTTATTCAGATGAAAAAAGAGAAATCCAATTTTCTTATGGAATTTTACTCCTGAAAAACCTTTGGTATACATTTGAATTTTTGAAAGCAAGGAATGGTTGAGCACAGAAAACCGATTTGATTTCAGTAATCCATATATGGAATCTTTGAGAACTCTATTGATTTCAAAGAAAAGGACAACGTCGTGTGGTGTACCGAGAAAGAGTTATTTACATTTCGTTAAAAACATATACATTTTGAAACTCTGTGATCTTTTTTTCTAGTTTTCGTTCAAACTATTCTATTTTTTCATTTACGGTGGATGTACGTAAAAAATAAAAATAGTGTGTGATAAGAAGAAATTAATTCGTTTAAATGAAGCGATTGTGTCGCCCCTCCGGTATAGTGGTTAGCGACGGTGATTGCTGTGCCGTAGGGCCTGGGTTCGAATCCTGGAGAAGGTATGGATGTTTGTATATATTTAGTACCTTTGCAACAGGGGGGTACACTAAATAGCCATGGAGTCGCAAGTCCTCTCGTGAGGTTGGTGGAAAGGAAAGAGAGGTGGGAGGCCATTAAACACCCCTAGAGTGTTCCTATTCAAAATTAAGGTGGAACTGAGCAAAATTACACTGTCGCCTGCATGGTGCTCAAAGCTACGGATAACGACAGGCGTACATTTAGTCCTTTGCCGCGATGAATTTCGTGGACCTTGATCTGACTTCGTCAGACAGGTGTGGCGTTAGTAACAACAGTAACGTGACGATTGTTTTGTTGATGCATCTCATACTTTCTTTCCAATTTTACAAAAAAAGTTTCTGTGTGTGTTACTTATCCCACCTTATCGATAGTAACATCAGGTCGAGGCAAGAGGTAGTGGGGCTGGAAAATGTTTGTTCTTATGCATCGCAGCAGTGGAGGTGACAGTACGATTTCTCTCTGTTCCATTTCAATTTTGTGGTAGGACACCACGGGGAATCCAGGGGTTTCCCACCCCACTTCTTCTTACCACCAAGCTCTCGAGAAGACTCTTGACGCGCCAAATGGCCACGGTAGCTTAGTGGTTATGGTCATGAACTCTCATCACCAGAGTGTCGTGGATTTTCGTCCTAGTTCGACTGCAGACCCACCGTGCAGAGGGGACCGATGTACGTTCATTCTGTCGAGGCTCAGTGGCATTGTGTGGTAGTTAGGAGACATGACTTTAGTTCAAATGTGTGTGTGCCGTCCTCGTCACTTGACTGGAGGGGGGCTCAAATTTACGAGGTTCATGTTTTTACGATGCCTTCATGTTGCTTTATTTGTGCGATGTTAATATAACTCTCATTCTCGACTCCACGAATATTTAGAGTTCCTTAATGCCACACAAGCATTATACATTTTCAAACATTCATGCCATGTTCAGGATTCGAACCCGGGCCCTTCGGCTTAACATTCAACGTCGCTATTCACTATCTTGTCTGGACGGGGTCAAGTAAATAAAAAAATATTGATTGAGACTGTTGAATTCTACATGTTATTGCGAGATATACTGCATTTTCAAGTGGTGTAATGGGAAGTTTTAAGAGTCAACTAGTAACTAATACTCTATAAATAATATCATGTCACGGATTTAAGTTAATTCATATGGTTAAAAGTCACGATATTCATGATTAATCTCCTTACTCCATTTAAAACCCCTAGTGAGGGATATTGAGGGTTCCTTGCTTGTTAAATTCAACTAATCTTCATTACTCTTCATAGAATTTGTTGCAAAAGTTAGAACTGTAAGGTAGCGGATCAAGCGTAATCCTAGGACTACAAACACTTTGTGTTTAAATGCGGAGGCTTAATTTATTGGTTATAGATTTCAACGTGACAGAGTATCTGTTGGTGTAATAAATGTCACTGTTAGTTAAATTCCCCTGGATTTCATAGACTTCATATGATTAGACCAGTGATCGGCAACCATTTAGCTGTACTGTGCCACACCAGTCTAGAAGTATGATTCAGCGTGCCACAGTGGACATTTTTGAAACTCTACTTCCGCAGAGTTCAAGAATATAGATACAGTTTTATTATATATTAATTTTGCATCATTTAAAGATATTTCCTAACATAAAAATAAACAGCATAAAATATATATATTTTTTCAATATATATATATATATATATATATATATATATATATATCCAAAATTTTATATATATTATGTATTTTAAACATACTCATTAAAATAAGAAAAAGATCACATAAAATGTAAGTAATTCTCTTCATTATAATTAAATAAAATTATAAATAAAAATTTTAATCCGAACCTAGTGCCTGCACCGCTCTACTTTCATATCGCAAAATCCGGGGTAAAATTTGTGACTTTTAATTTGAAACGGTTTTGAGCATGCAGTTGTTAAACTTGTTGTTTCTTTGCGGACTCGAAGTATTTTTCATACCAGGGAAGGATTTTTACTTAGATATGTAGAACCAAACGCTACATGCAATTTTCTCTCTTCAAACAATTAAATCTCTCCAACAATGGCATTCTATAATTTACAAATTACCTGTAAATTTATCTTTCAGATTTTTCGTAATTTTGTAGATGTCCATAATTCTGAAGATTGAAAAATTGACAAATTTGTAGAGTTGTGTAAGGTTCCACTGAAAATTGTACCGCGTGCCACATGTGGCATCCGTGCCATAGGTTTCCGACCCCTGGGTTAGACTATGAAATGGAGAAGTTGAAGATTGAAACTACATCTCAAGAGTTACCTATGTCTTTGATTGGTCGAAACTCATGGTTATGAGGTCAAATATGCGTTGATGGAGAGGATTCCATATATGAAATGAAGTAATCACTAATTTATCAACATCAAATGCCCTTTGCATTTTGGCAAGTTTCAAATAAATGCTACTTTTTAATAAAATATAATTTTAAAAGCTAAGAAAATTGCATAAAAAATAATGCAAACACCGCTGTTAAGTTTTATTTAGTCATGAGCAAGAGCAAAATCTCAAAAATGAATTAAAAAAAAAGATTTAAAATTTGCATAAAAGAAAAAAATATTTTCTTTCATAAAAAGACATAATTCTTCTCAAAGTTAAAAAAAACTTATCGATTAAAAGTTTGATGCACGCAATGATTTTTCAGAAAGGGGAAAAAAATTATATTACCAAACAATGAAAAATTATTAAAGGATTTTTGTAATTTATGTTCAAAAGTAAAAACAATACTTAAAATGCTGTCTGAGATCTAAATAGGACGTATATAGTTCTGAATGCCTTTCCTTGAATTTCTATCTAAATTTACTCATTGTTATTTGTGAAGCATCTAATTCATAGGCAAATACATGCAACTTACACATAGCCAAATATTGATTATTAAATCTCAAATGAGAATTTATCATCCGAATTTCGATATCACAACTACTTGAGAAATATGAGATTAATTCTTTGAAAAAAAGTCAATAATTCAATAATTTTTTAAAAAATATTTTTGTTGAATCCGATCAAATATTCACCATTCTTCGGTAATTACCGAAAACCCAATCAGAAAGAAAGAATATCTATGAAACTGTAAAAAATTAACTAAACTTTTAGACAATTGGTATAAGTAAAATAAATTCAATATGATTTGGTTTTTTTTCTGATATTAAATCTACTTGATTTTCTGATATTAAATCTAAATGATTAAGCCTACTATGTCTACTCGGTAGCTGTGAGGTAGCGTGCCCGCCTCGTACTCTTAAGGTTCCGGGTTCGATCCAGACTGGATAGATTTTCTGGATGCGAAATCGTAGGCACGCATATCATATGATTATGTGGCATGTAGAACCTCCCTTAAGCATCAATTTGGCTCTGGAACTTTCTCCAACATTGAATCACAGCAGTATATTAAGCATCCAAAGAAAGTTTGAATTGGATTTAAAAAAATTCAAACGTCATAATTTGGTTGTTGGAGCCACCACTAGATGGTGCCACCAATGAAATGGCTCATAATCTTAAGGACTTACCGTGTCTACAAAATGCAGCGTTTGAAAACACACAAAAAAAAATTCTACTTTTTGTATAAAAATCCATATTATATTAATATTTCAACAATTGAAAACTTTTTAATTAAAGAGAAGACTGATGATCGTAAATTCTCATAGCTTTACCTTCTACTACAGATTAGAATTTTAAAAGTGGTTTCAAAAAGATACTGTACACACATAAATTATTAGAAACTTACTGCTTTCAATAGATAAATGTATTTATTTGATGATGCTTAACTATAATGAAAGTTCTGAAAGAAGAAAACTCTTACTGCTTCGCGGGTGTATGGTATGGAAGAGTATGATCATGAATTAAGTAAGTACATAGTAAAGTAAGCAAAAAATTCAAGGCAAGATGAAGAGTTGTTTCGAACTAAGTTTAAAGGATTGGGTGAATGGATTTATAGTCGAAGGGAGTGCATTGATGAGACTTGACGCAGCTGTACTTCGATCTGAAATATTTCTCAACTAGATTTCTCTCACCTACTGTGTTAGTATAGATTTAACTAGTTTATATATTTAATTAAATATATATTAAAACTTTCTAAAACTAAAACAAGAATTACTTCCGGGGAAATATTGCTAGCTGTGGTTGGCGTAGACTTCCGGTCCAGAGAATATATTGTGCCAAACAAATGGTTAAAATATTATTCGGTTTGTAATTTTAGTAATTTAAAACCTAACTTTGTACATCGCATAAAAATATATTAAAATTAAATGTATGGAAAAAATCCGATGTTACGCAAAATTTTAAAATTTTGTAGAGAAAAATTCTTAACGAAGTAATTCGATGTTGAAGTTTGAGATTTAAAATATTTCAAGGGTCAGAGTTGGAAGTGAAACGTTCAATCAAAATATATCTCAAAGGCAATGGATACATACAATGATTATTTAAGGCAGTGCTTCTCAAACTTTCAATATTTGCGACCCAATTTTCAATCATAATTTTCATCGCGCCCTCCTTCACACAATAACAATGTATTGAATTCAATAAAAATGCACTTTGACGTTAAATCTACAATACGATTTTAATCATAAACCGTACAAATTATCTAGATAAGTATTTGATTTTGTATATGGCCAGCTTATGTAAGAATCATTAGTAATTATTTTAATCTTGTTCTTAACTTAGTATTGAGAGATTAATTATCAAATATACATTGTGCACTACTGATACATTTATAAGTATGTTATATCAGTGTAAATGCGTATTTTAATTTTTATTATGTCCGAATATATATTTTGTTTTGCTTCCTTTCATTAAATTTGTAATTCTTTAAATATTTTATTTTTGACTTTTCGATATACTCGCTCCCCACTCTCAGAGTTAACACGCCCCCCTAGGGGGCGCACCCCACAGTTTGAGAAGCGCTGATTTAAGGGATAAAAATGAGTAGGGAAAACCAAAGTGGGAGAAATATAGGAAAAACGGTAAAAAAGGAAGAGAGAAAAACCAAAAAGGGAGAAATTATGTATTCTTGAAATCAAAATACAAGAAAATACAGAATCAGTATACCTTTTTAGAATTAGTTCATTTGTAAAATAGAGCCATTATTAATACAGGATAATTCACTGCCAGACCGACAAACTTGCAGGGTGTGTGTAGGTGGTACAGAGACGACTCGGAATCACATAGAATTCCAGGGTCACAAATGCAATAGTTGCTAGCTATGGTACAAGAAAGCAGAGAAAAGAACAGAGAAAGCAACACATAAATGGGACAGAAAACATTTTATCGAAAGGTTGTACTAAAACAGGTGTTCAAAATTACGACAAGAAATCGTCTGGCAGCCCTAATTACGGGGCTGCCTGGAATTCCTTAGGTTCTCGAACATCCTTGGCATGTCGCGTATTTTCCCGGCAGTTACAGATATTCCAGCGATGAGATTTTCAACTTAAAGCCTCGTACACTAAACTCTTCATGCTAGCAAAACCAGACTCGCGCCACCTTCTGTTCTCACTTGCAAAGATCGTGTGATGTAACGCGCCAGGTACAGCCGGTTAGCTTCGTGCCTATTACAATCCGCCGCTTAGGGATGGCGATTCTTTCTTAAAAAGATTGATATTTATATAAATCGATTCGAATCGTAACCTGATGGATCGATTCACAAAAAAAATCGAGGTCTAAAAGATCGATTTTTTTTTCAAGTCTGTATTTACAATGTAAATATAAATTCCTTTTATTAAAAGCAAGAAAGATACCATAATAAACGATCTCTTATCGGTAAAATCAGGGAATTTTTTAGTTCAGGGAATTCGACAATTACAATTAATTTTGTTACATATCAAAGTATAAAGTATAAAATAAAATATTTATTTTCTAAATGTATTTGTTACATTAAAAAGTTTAGAAAATAGATAATATAGCTTATAGTCCCCGATGCTTAATATCTAAGCTTTTTAAAAACAACAGTCTGTCAAGTCTACTGGGATCCAAGCGGTTCCGCTCATGACTTGCGATGTTGTCGGCAATCGAATAAAGGCGCTCACAAGGAACAAATGATCCCATGATACTCAAATACATCATAGATATTGAGGGAACGTGACAGTACGATTTTTTCTGTCCTTGCAGTAAAGTATAGGATCATACTTCAGGTGCACAACTGCCTGCGATAAATAGTGTTTAAATTCTTCGCTTAAGCCCTGACATTCCGGTGCATTCAACTAATTGTAAATAATTTTATGGTTTTTAGCAAAACAGAAAAAAATCGAATGTCGATTTTCTAGGATGAAATATCGATTCACTGAATTGATTCAGTGCTAGATATCAATTTAAAAAATCGGTTTTTTTGGCCCGAGAAATCAATTTTTCGATTAATAGATCTCAGATCGCCATCCCTACCGCAGCTCCATACACGATTGACCAATTTTTCGTTTGAATATGAGTTCATCCTACTACCTTGGGGAATGGATAGCAAAACTCGACTTCCAGGAAAATCTGTTTGCACGAAACCTTCCGTTCAGTACCACCTACCACAAGACTGCCCGGTGGGATATTTCAAAATGTAAGAAATTCCATGCAGGACCGCTGTCAAGCCTACCAGACGACTTCTGATCGTAATTTCGAATTCCTGTTGAGTACAACCTTTCAATAAAATGATTTCTGTTCCTTTAATGTATTGTTGTTTCTGTTCTTTCTCTCTGCTTCTCCTTGCACCGGAGCTCGTAACTACTGCATTTGCTCGACCCTGTATTTCTGTATGATTCCGAGTCTTCTCTTTGCCCCTTACACACCCTGCAAGTTTATGGGTCTTGTAGAGGTTCGTTGTATAGAAATCCGACTTTATATAGATAAAATAACATTTTACTCATAAAAATAGATATAATTTTTATCAATACAAACTTTAAATATATTTTAAGTGTATCTTTACTTGCTGTAACTTATTTAATTATATGTATTCAAAGTAAAATTAGATAATTACTGTGTTATTGTAGCCATTAATAGAAATGTATTCAAATCAGTTTTAAATGTGTGAACATTTGGAAATCGCATATTGATTTCTGTAGAGGAAGGCGGTCGAACGCTTAGCACATGCAATCTGTGAAGCAATTATCCTGCATAGAACACAATTAACTACTGCTCTGATGTTGTACAGTTGAACATAATTTACTTGCAGTGAATGTGAGAATTAATTTAAGCAATATTGCTTAACCTATGCAAATAAGTGTTTGGGCCATTATAATGACTAAATAGATTCGAATAATGCTACTGTTTCATTGAACTATATTATCGATCTGTGCAAATTTTATCTGAAATGGTATAGAAAAGATTACAGTATTACATAAAGATAAAAAATGCTATTTTTAGACGATGTGCTAATAAATTTCTGATTACTGATTTTTACACAGTAAATACAGATACAATTTTTTTAAGCTTTTTTTTTTTTTTTTAAAGAAATGTTTTTAAAAATATCAAAACAAAAAAAAGAAAAAAATATATACGAATATGTGGTGTGATGAACGTTAAATTAAAAGTGTTTGGGTAAATTCTGGGTTGGATTTAGTGAAGTCTTCTTTAGCGTAATAATTATTTATTAACTTAAGTTAATGTTCCACAAAGACAAATATTATAAACAAAAATAATTGGTTAAGAACATTAACTGTTTTTCATAGCGACCACATTCTGTCTTCACTCTGCCTCTACTAAAGATGGTGGTCACTGAAGAGCGCTTCTGCTGGCTGGTACTGTCAGTTATTGTAAGTATAACAATATTTCTCGAAACACAAGTATCACTACATTTCTCGAAATTCGTCTAAATAATTTATGTGTTTTTAGATAACGTATTTGCAGAACATGTTTCCTCTACCAGCTGAACTTTTTAATTGTTAATGCTCATTTTCATAGTGCAGAAATATTATTTAATCACTAAGTGAGATATGAGCTTTAACTCTTGGATATATAGTTAGGTAACAGATACAATTAAATATAGCTAATTTTCTCTAATTTTAAAATTAGCAACTTAAGGTATCCGACTACTTGCGACAACTTTTTTTTTAAAAAGGGATATGTGGAGAGTTTTTTGTGGCTTTTAGATTTATTTAGTACATTTTAAGAAAAAAAGGCTAAAATTAAGAAGAGAAAAATAAATTATTACTACTAAAATGGGTAAACATTGACAAAAAAATTACACAAGCAGGGCCCCATCTGTACAAATAGTAAATGAACAAAATCTCAATTTTTCAATTTCGATGTATTACTTTACTATTCCTTTTTGAAATGACCTTCAGGATAAGAGATATTTTTATTTTTACAAATACTAGAGCACTTTATCTTTGTTATTATATGAAATTGCTTAAAAAAATAATTATATTCACATAAAGAACTGTAAATTTTGTAATAAAACAGTGATTAATAAATCTGAAAGTTAAAACACTTCTACTGTTATACAGAACATACACAAAAAATTTCAGCAAATTATTTTAAAAACCTTTTGAGCAATCGCTGTCCTCGTTTGAGC
>BMAV01015114.1:692135-746070 GCA_019973955.1 Trichonephila inaurata madagascariensis
AGTTAAAAAGACGATAGCTTATCGCAGTTTTTAAAAAGATGTTAATTATTCGGTTGATGTATGTTAATCGTCCATACTTCAGCACTTTATTGATAACCTCAAATAAATCCTTTCAACACAACAAACTTTTGAAACTGTTGTGCCGTCGTGTGACGTTTATATCTTGCTAGAAACTATAATCTTGATTTTTAAGTCAAAGGAAAAGTTAAGTGAATTTTCCGCTTTGGAAAAGGTGTTGGATTATCATTGATAGACATTGATTACTACTGCGTAACATTTATCAGATTAAAAGTTTGTAAAGAAATAATATTTTAATTATAAAAGAGTATTTTGTTATGCTGGGACACTTTAATACAATAAGTATTAAAGAAGTTTTATTTTATGTAAGTGAGATACAATAATCTAGTAGAGAAACTTGTTTTAATGATAATATTAAACTCATTGTTTTACCATTAGACTTTATTTAACATATAAATTTCTAGCTTACTTGAGCTATATTATTTTCCCAGTATTTCCTCATTTTTCAATATTTGGAGAGAAAAATCATTATTTGATATATTAATTGCTTAATTCATTACTTATATATATATATAATGCATGGGGTAAAAACGCATTTACAGCAAACACAAATAAGAAATACATGTAACTGAAAAAAATTAAAACGTCTAATTTAAACCAAAATATCTGAAATACAATGTAACGTTTTTGGATAACTATAAAGTTAAAAATCATTGTCTTAAAAAAAGTTTTGCATTAAATAGATTTTTTTAAACTATAAACTTGATTATGTAAAATAAGGAACGAAAAAAAAAAGCTGTGGAATTATTGCCTGTGCAAAATAGTCGTGGATTCGACGGTGTGAAATTAGAGAAATGTTTGTTATGACTACAAATTCCTGCCTGCTCAACTGCTTCGAACAAAAGACTGCCGGAAGAGGCAAACCTTTTCACATATTTTTTTAGTTTGTAGTAAATGCATATTGCTTACGTAAGGTGATAGGGAGAAAATGCACGGATGTATGCGAAAGTTTAGGAACCAGAGCTTTAAAAATATGACAAGATCTCACAGCTTGTTTATAGGATCCATACTGTTTACAACTGCACATATAATTTACTTTTATAAAAAAAAAGGTGCAAAAGCGTGTTTGTTTCCTGTGTTTTTTTTTAAAACATTCGTTGTTGCCCTCCCATATCTCATTTTTTTTCCATAGTGCTTCCTCACAACGCCAATACGATCTCTACTTCAATCATCAAACTGTGTTCCACGGAGCCCTGGGGTTCCACCAACCATATCCAGGGGTTCCGCAAGTCAAAATAAAAATTCGAAAAGAAAACAAATAAGTATGCGAAATAGATTCATGTTCTCTATGGAGTTTATATAATCAATAGAGTACCTAAAATCGTGTTACTAAAAGAGGGTTCCACCAGGAAATTTAAAGCATAAATTCGGCGCCGGACAGCCTTTTTTTCAGTAATTTCCTTTAGTTCTTATTATAATACAATAAAAAAATATTAAAACATTTTTATATGCACTACCTAAATTATAAGTATTCTGTTGCTTATGATCCAGGGTTCCTCAAAATTATTTTATACTTGCTAGTATAATGTTTTGCACACATGTAAAATAATATTTCTCAGAGGAGAAAACTAAGCTAGAATGCATAAATCAGAAGGCTTGCCAATGAAGGGGAGGGAAACAACTTATTGACATATCAACTGATTCAACGTTAAAACTTACATTTAAACAGAAACAGCTTCTAAATTTTAGGCAGCGAAATTTACAGAATACAGAGAAGTTTCATACACAGTTATAAACATTTAAAGGCCATTTTGAACAACGTATTTATGTTAGAAACATCTCTCTCGACGTATGTGGCAACAAAAACAATATGCAAAAACAAGTCAACGCAGAATATGAAATGCGGCTGCAGGCAGCTTCAATGGAACTAAATTTCTATATTTGTATAAAAAAAAAAACACGCACACACATACCCTTGCTACTAAATATTACAAAGATTGAAATGACACCTATTATGCGAATTAATGCTATAAATTTAGAGTTTCTCAAACTGTGGATCGCGGCCCCCTAGGGGGCGTAATAGCTTTACGAGGGAGGTGCAAGCATATTAAAAAGATGAAAACAAAAGATTTTTTTTTTTTTAATTTACTGTAAGTAAACAAACCAAATACATTTTGACGTAATAAAATACATATTTAAGCTGACGTTATTCACTTATAGATGTATCAGTACTACACAATGTGTTTTATAATTAATTTAACACTACTATATAAAAACTAGTTTAATAATTACCAGTGACCCAATGGGCTTGTCATATATAAAATTATAGGCAAAAAATAAACTCTTATCTTGATAATGTGTATGATTTACGATTGATCCCTTAGCTGCCGATTAAAAGTTAAGCGATTTGCTCTCCAATGCCACCGTTTTCCACGTAGGCACGCGAATAAGATGTATTGGGTTGAGGGGAAGAAAAGGAATAAATAAGCATATCCTCTGAAATAATTAAATATTTCGCAAACACTGTCAAAGTCCTTTTATTGCATTCCAAAGCCTTTGGAATAATTTTATGGATAGCAGTCCACAGAAAATATCGTACTTTTGAAAGACGTATATATACGTTTGGGACAGTTAACGCTTTGGCTGAGCGAGACGTTTATATACGCCTGTGACACTTAAGATGTTTAAGTCGCATTGTAACTTTAACATCAAAGTATAGTACTATTGAATTCAATACATAGTTATTGAATGGTGGAAAGGGGGGGGGGGGGGGCGGTGAAATTTATGATTAAATATTTGGTCGCAAATGTTAAAAGTTTGAGACGCACTGAACTAACTCATTATAGTTACTGAGGTGAAATATTAAAAAAATCAACTAACACTTTGATAAAGTATAATTTATATTCGATTCTCTGTCACAAGATAAAAAACGTTCAAAATATGTCCTTAATCACTTCGATATTGTGAAAACCACAAAAATAGAATTCAAGATTTGGAAATAATATCCCTACCAATTAAAACTATTTTTTATCCCTCCTTCATCTTTAGCAATAACCAGTACCAGACTATCTCCTCTTCAAGTTCAAATCCTTTCTCGTCTCACTGAAACAACGATTCAACGATGTTTTCCACACAACCTTTCGAATATCAGGGATACACTCACCGACTCCTTTCAACAATTTTTCCATCTTTTATTAGACGTACTGTAAGGCAATTTTGAATCCTTACTCATGGTACCGGTCCCTCGAGGATTTGTGTGAAAAACACTGATGATGGGTTACTTTGGGAGTAAAAAAAAAACATTTTAAGTCTCGTAGCGAAAGGGGGAGGTAAGGCGAGAAGTTGAGAGGAGGGTGAAGTTAAATTTAGAAGGCATCCTTTTTTTCTTTTCTGACGGCTCGGCTGGGAGATAATACACACAAGGAAACAAGAAAAATCAATCGGAGTTATAGGAAAGAAACAATGACTGTGTATCTTTTCAATTTTTTTCCCCTTCCGTCCCTTTTTTTGACGTCTTTTTTCAAACCTTATTCCAAATGTCAGGAAATGACATTTTGCTTTTTGAGATGTAAATAGTGGAAATAAAATAAGGAAAGAGGCAAGAGTGAGTCTCGTAAGGACAAAAACGGTTTGTTTTAAAAAGGATATTCCCGGGTGAAGTAAGTGTGGTTGAATTGTTTTTTAGGCATGAAGTTAATGAGTTTTAAGTGTGGTTAAGTAATTTAGAAAATTGCTTTATTTTTATATAAATAAAAAAAGAGTGTTTTCTTTTACTTGCATATAAAGCATTAAGGTATCCGACTACGTTCGGAACCGTGATTTTTTTAAAAAAAGGCATAAATAAATAATTTTCATGATATTTAGTGTCACTTAGATTAGAATACATGTATAAAATTGTTTTAAGGACATTATAAGAAAAAAAATTATTTAAATACAATATTTTGGCAAAAAATTAACTTAGAATAACCTTTTTTCCAAATGTTCTCCTTTCAGCAAAAATGCTTCTATTGTATTAATATTTTGCCTGTATATAGCTCAGACCTCTGTACAGAGGCTCAACTGGAATTTTTGAAACGCATAACTTGGAAGTCGGTTTACGATACGCCAATAATTATTTCAAATGGTTGTAACTCTGAAAATAATGTGAATTTTTCAAAAATCATAGTTGAGCCTCTGTACAGAGGTCTGAGCTATATACAGGCAAAATATTAATACAATAGAAGCATTTTTACAAAAGGACAACATTTTGAAAAAAGGTTATTCTAAGTTAATTTTTTGCCGAAATAATGTATTGAAATAATTTTTTGTGTCAAAATGTCCTTAAAACAATTTTATACATGTATTCTAATCTAAGTGACACTAAATATCATGAAAATTATCCATTTATGTGCTTTTTTAAGATCATGGTTCCGAACGTAGTCGGATACCTTAAATTTTAATAAAGAGACGAATTTGATTAAAACTTCTGTGAAAAGTTGTTTTTAGATCAGGTTTGCAGTTTACGAATTGAATATTTAAATTTCTACTACAGAAGTGTTGGAAATTATTATAAGATTATATAGGTATAGTAAGACTATACATTCTTTTTTAAGTTATTGTTATCTGAGTTGTTATCTTTTGTTGTATTTAAAAATATTCCCGTAGCACTCGCATCTTGATTTAAAAAAGAAAAGAATTTGAATTTCTAAAAGAGAAGTATATTTATTATTAATGCTTCTCTATAGCCTCTTCTATCGTAGTCATTTTTATCAAGCACTATTTTTAGTGGATCTCTACTCATTAAAAAACTGCTTATCAATTTCTAAGTTTGCAAATCTAATTATTCAAAAACGGGAAATTTTTTTTTATTTTTTACGCTCTCTTAACTTTTAAAACCCACCTTGGGAGTCGTATTTCCACAAAACCCATTATTAGTGGATCTCTACTCAAGAAAAGAAACATTCTTACAAATTTCAAATGTATGGGCGTAATAGTTTGGAAACAGGAATGTTTGTGTATAACGCCCGCGCAATCCCTCTTGTGAGTCGATTTCCACAAAACCCGTTCATAATGGATCTCTACTCAAAAGAAGAAACATGCTTACAAATTTCATGTCTATCGGTGTAACAATTTGGGAAGTAGAATTTTCGTCTATAACGCCCTCCGCAACCCCTTTTGGCAGGAGATTCCCATAAAAACCGTTTTTAGTAGATCTCTACTTAACGAAGGAAACATGCTTGCAAATGTCATCTATGGCTGTTGTAATTGGGAAACAATGTCCCCGCAAACCTCTTGGGAGTTTTTCCATAAAACCCGTTTTTAATGGATCTTTACTCAACTAAAGAAACATGCTTACCAAATTTCAAATCTGTAGGTGGAATAGTTCAGCAACGATAAATTTTATCTATAACGTTACTCTGGAGACGGACTTTCAAAAAACCTGTCATTAAAAGATATATTTTTGTCAAATTTCTAGACTCCAGGGTGACTTAACCTTTTTTCCCCCACCGGGCCACACAGCATGTATTAAAAGTTGTCCGCAACATGAAGATAAGGGGGAGGGGAACACACTAGAAGTCCGAAACAACATTGGCTCAAAATATTAAAATCATCTTTTTGGCTTTTATTTTAATAGTATATTAGATTTTCTATAAAGACCACACACAAAAAACAATATTCACTTTTATGCATTTTTTATTGATTTATTGGATAGTTTCGATTTTATTTCATTCATGACTTATCTCTTTGTTTACATCCTACAATAAAAAAAAAAAAAAAAAAAAGAAGAAGAAGAAAAGCGATATTTATTGCAAAATTGATGGATTTGATTGCTTGGTTGGTATAATTTCTTGCTAAATCTTTAGTATATTGTTCCTCAATGATTGAATTACTTTGAGCAAAAGGTCGTGACCTGACCACTTAGAAAAGAAAGGTGGGCCACATGCGGCCCACGGGCCGCAGTTTGAGTATCACTGGAGTTCCTAAAATCCTATGACAAATTAATGTGTCACTTTTCATCCTTGTATATGTCGTAGGGAAATGACGAAATTAGGAATTAAATTCAATCCCTAAGGGATATTATCACTTGACAGCAGATGTTAAAATAACGTCTCTTCAAGTTCATTTCCTTAATGAAAGTAAATGATTTTATCAAATCCGTGAACTGTTTCAGTGAAATGAACTAGTCAGGATTTGCATTAGCAAAATATATTGTCCAGGGGGGAGGCACGGGGGGGGGGGGGCGGGGCCGTGTATTTCCAAACCAAACAGGTAGTACTATCGATCCCCTAAATATCAACCCCACATCTTTAAAAAAAATGGCACCATAGGATTAACATAGGTATTGATATTTTAGTGTGTAAGCAACCGAGAGGAAAGATGTTGCACATAAAAAAATACCAGAATTATTTTCTAACTATTTGTTAATTAGTTTCGAATAAATAATTTGCAATTCGCATTGACTATTGTTGTATTATATACTTCTGCGTTTAATGATGCACCATATTTCTTAAATAAACACTTTTAAACTCTTGACAATGTTATTTCATCATTTCACTGAAACAGATGAGGGATTTGTTCAAATCCCTTACTTTTATCAAAGAAATGACCTTGAAGAGACGTTATTTTAACTCCTCCCGTCAATTGATCATCTCCCTTAAGGATTTGATGAAATTGCTAATTTCATCATTTTCCTGTGACATATACATAGATTCTCATTATGTTTTCTAAAAACAAATTCACTGAAAAACTCACCATTTTGAAAAATTGGAATTTGCGTGATATAATACTACAGTATTTATAAGGACTTTTTTTTTTAAATGCATTGCTTATTGAATTAAATTCTCGTTTAGAATATCGATGCTAAAATATTTGTTTTTCAGTCCTACACTCATACTGTCCTCAAAACAAGGGAATAAAAAGCAGCCCATTCCGAAAGAAAATGCAAGGTAAAACGTAATATTTGTTTTTATCGTGGACGGAAGAAAAATCGCTTTTCGTTCCGTGCAACACTCTTATTGTTCGACTCTTGGCGAAATATCGAATTCCAAAAATAGGAGACGTATTTTTATGGGAAAACCCAGTCGTGGCATTAAAGCTTAATCCGTTTCTTCTCCGGCATTAAATCAAGCCCAAATACCACGATATCCGATAGGTGTCAAAACCTTCTACGCTCTTGCCTAGAGATCCATAAATCCTAATAAAATGTTTTCTTCCATATATTTCTGCCCAGAGAAACTTGGGCACGTGTCATCATTTTTAAAGCATGAACTTGTACCGGTGAATTATCTAACCATCTGTAATCTTGTTCTGAGAAATAAAAATCGGACAACTTTAGCAGTTTATTGATAAATATAGTTTGATATGTGTGCTTAAGGCAGTAAATAAACGAGACATATTTAGTGTTTGTATTGATTTACAGAAAAAAAATTATTATAAAAGAAGTAGTGTTTACTTATTTTAATATAGTAAGTAATTGAAAAAATAACGCACAATCATAAGATTTTGATATAAATAATTAATGCAAAGGTGTATAAAATAATTTACGCACACAGATTCTGTAGTATTTTAAGAATGTTCCGGCTCTTGAATTTTCAAAAAGTTATCAATTTTTACTTTATACTTTTTAAAAGTTTAAATATTTATATTTAAAATTATATTTGATATGAGGAAATATGATAATTAGAAGTATTTTTATTTATTTATTTAAATGAAGCTACTCCTTGATGTGCATCCAAGGAGTTCTGCTAAGAGAACCTGTGTTTCCCCTTGTTTGGGTTTCTGTTGAGAGCGAATCCATATGATGTTCAAGTGGAAAAAATACGAGTGTATTGGGTTTATCCAAAAGTGTTATGGGTACTCGTCTTTTGAATCTTAAAATCGAAAGAGAGAAATAAAAGTTAAATGATGGAAAAAGCCTAAGTGGTCGTAACCGACTCACCAGCTTTTAATATCAAAAATTCAAAGGCATCACAGTGTGACTATAAGAAATATATCAATGATCTACACAGCATGAAAAATGCTGCTTGGGCTGTTTATTTTTGTCTTCTGTCTTCAAACGAGAGCTCTCAACATGGACTGTATCCTGCGATTATAAATGCCAGGAGCAAGTTTCAAAAGACAGAAGCTAAATGTAACGAAAGGAACTATGATCATAAACATATGCATACATGCTACATATCGTAATGAATTAAATGAAGCCAATTCTTAGAGATCTAGATGATCCTATGTTATTAAGAAAATATTCACGTTGAAAGACCCAGAACCCAAATGAGTCAGTTAATAACACCATATGGTCAGTGATTCCAAGATCTACATTTGTGGAATAAAAAACTCTAAAATATTAAGGGTAAATACGTGAATAGTTCTCAGTTCGATGTTAATCATGTAACAAAATTAATGATCTTAAGACACTGGGATATTGAACCAAGTTATAAATGTGTGTCATGCTTCAAAAAACTATATACACTATAAAGCCTGTTTTCGCAAAATGTAATATTTTTTACTTGATGTACCTTTTTTCAAAAACTACTTATCATATAATCCTCAAATTTTCAGTGAGAAGACTTTTAACATGTTTACGCATATTAATGGAGGAGATTAGATATATCTAGCTAACATTTTTAGATATCACTTTTTTAAACTAAATTTTAGGGGAAAATATTGGACAATTTTTAAAAAATTCATAATTAATTTAAAAGACAAATTCTTTCGTTAAAGTGTTTTTAATAGTACACATAACCTGCTATAAAAATTTTATCCATGAGAAAATTGTAGTTTCTGAGAAAAAGGTACATAAACTTACGCAATTTAACATGGGCTCCTTTTGACGTGCCGGACCCCTTTAAAATACGCTTTTGTGGGATTCCTTATCTATTTTTTTTAAAAATTCTTTATTAAATAATTATATGTTTCAAAAAGATCTTGGTAAAAAATCACATACTGGTTTTAAATATTATAACTCGATTGTATTAGATTGCTGTTACGTATTAAACTGGAAGACTCTCCAACTTTTTCTTACAAAAGGAACAGTACTTTGTGTTTTTCTGTTAATTATAAATTTTCACAGATCGGGTTAAGTAAAAAATTTAAAAAATCGTTGCGCATATAGATTTAACTAAAAATATTTTTTTTCATTATATCAGTAATTTTTGTTCTTTGGAAGTTGTTTCTTCATCGGAAGTTTTTTAAATCCTTTTATTTTAAGTATTTTTTCCTTTGTTATAAGTTCCCAAGTTATACTATTCTGCCGTCAGTCGAAGGTCTTTGTATTCTTTAACTTTTTCATCACTTCCAAAACGTTTGCTTCCCATAAATTCTTAGAACCTTTTCCAAAGGAAATCAACTTTTTCGCTCAGCTTAGGAAAAATATGGTAATCGCTAAGAAGAACGCCCGGATTATCGATCTTTTGTGTGAATGCTATGAATATAATACTAAATCAACTAGTAGATATTTTTTATTATTATTATTATTTTTTTTTTTTTGGTTTTTTTAGGATAACAGTATTTTAAACTCTAAATTTTATTTCTTTTAAACACTTTCTTGGATTTCTTAATGATGAAATATTACAAGTAATATATACAAAAAAAATTCAGTAAATTTCTATTTAGATCAACAAATAAAAATTTTATTTTAGCTACTTTTTATTAAATAGTTACAATTAATATAAATATATACATACATATGACAGAATCACGACATTAAGTGGTAATTAACTTTTATTAATTATCATTAAAGTACCGTATTGTCATCCAAAACAATCGTGTTTACAAAATTTCAGTCCAACTGAATGCTTTAAAACGTGAGAAAAAATACCTCTTCAAGTTTTGACACAAGTCGACAAAAATGATGCCAACGTGGATGTATTTGTAATTCTTTGAATAATTAGTTTTAATCAATTAATTTTTATTAATTATAATTAAATTATTGTATTGTCATCCAAAATAATCATGTATTTAAAACTTCAGCTCAATGGAGCGCTTTAAAATGTATTTTATTAACGATTAAACATTCCACCAAGATAAATAAATAAATATATAGAGGTTTGAGCTAATAGTAGGAATTGAATAAAAATGAAGGCTACTAAGATAATGGAAAAGCTCTAAAATTGTGATTAATCAAAACATTTTACTGAATTCACTATCTCCTAGAAATAATCGAAAGTACTAAACTACTTCGAGGCGACCCATTTCGAATTGTCGAGAGAATACATATTCTTCACGCGTTCCCCCTTAACTCAACTATCTGTTACATCCAGCGTACAAGTTACTAAAAATACAACCATCCATCTGTCACATTAGAAATCAGTCGCATTCAACTAATATATTTCACGGGATTGTGATTTTCGAGACTTACTACTCAAAACACATTAAATTAAATGTTCTCCAAGTGAATTCAATGTACTTTTCTGGAATTGTGAGAACAACTCGTGTGATAAAGTAACTAGAGACCGATAATCCGCATCGCAGTCCATTTGCTTAAAGATCGATGAGGCTCTGACAAAAGGATGGAAAAGGAGGGAAGCTAATCAAGGCCTCCAATCGTTTAAATGGATCTCTGGTTAGAGGTTTGCCTTCCCTTCATTTAGTTTTGGAGAAGGTCTTGGGAATTGTTAGGCGGAAGTCACGATAAATGGTGACACAAGGAGTTAGAATATAAATGATTCTAATACAGCGCTTTTCAAACTGTGCCACGCGCCCCCTAGGGGACCTGATAACCCTAGGAGAGGGGCGCAAGCATATAGAAAAGAGGAAACAAAAAATATTTTAAAATTATTAATTTATTGAAAGTAAACAAATAAAATACATTCTGACATAATAAAAAAATAAAACAAAATATTTACACTGCTGTAATACATTTATAAAAATATCAGTTTTACTCATGGTATTTTATAACTAATTTAACAATACTAAGTTAAGAACAAGATTAATAATTACCAGTGACCCCACGGGCTTGTCATGTATAAAATTATATACAAAAACACTTATCTGGTACGGTTTATAATTAATCCCTTAACTGCTGATTTAAAGTTACTCAATTCGCTCCCGAATTCCTCCGTTTTGCACATATGCATGCATATGAGGTGCTTTTGAGGGGGTGGGGGAGAAAGGGAATAAGTAAGCAAATCCTGTCTAAAATAAGTAACTCCTTCGCAAACACTGTCAAGACCTTTTGATTACATTCCAAAGCCTTCGGAATAATTTTATGGATGGCAGTGAACATAAAAGATCGTGTTTCGGAAAAACGTATATATACGTCCGGGACAATTACGCTTTGTCTGAAAGAGACGTTTATATACGCCGATGGAACTTAAGACGTTAAAGACGAATTGAAACTTTAGCATCACAGTATCATATTACCGAATTCAATACATCGCTATTGTGTAAAAGGGGGCGCGATGAAAATTATGATTGGATATTGGGTCGCAAGTATTGACAGTTTGAGAAGCACTGTTCTAATAAGTAATTTAGTTGATTCGAGGAATCGCGCATCGGCTGCGAAAACTGCTGTAGTTGTTTGTATTGTTGCTCTCTCTCTCTCTTTTTTTTATCATCTTTATATGTATAAGAGAAAAACGAGTCACTTACTCATCACGGGATCTTTGAAAACATTAAACCCGCAAACCTGAAATTTGGTAGCCATGTGTCTTTTGTTGAGCTCTTCCGAAAATAGGTTTTGTGGAAATTGACTAACAAGAGGAGGAACAGGGAATTACGGGGACATTATAGATAAATATTATCGTTTTTGAATTGTGAGACCCCTGCCTTCAGACTTAAAATTTCGTGAGCATATTTCTTGTGTCGTGTAAACATTCGTAAAGGGAGGTTCTTGTGGAAATCGACTGTCGAAGGGGAGAGGGAAGCGGGGCTTACCGGGGCATTATAGTTACAAATTCTCGTTTTTGAATAGTTAGAGCTTTAGACTTAAAATTTGGTAATCTTGTTTCTTTTGACAAGTAGATATCTGCTGAGAACCCGTTTATTTCATTTCCTGAGCTCATAGACCTACAGACATGAAAAATGGTGGACATGTTCTTTTTGTTGATTCGAGTGCGGGTTTTACGGAAGAGTCCCTAATAGAGTCTCGCAAGGATTTTAATGAATAAACATCCGTCAAAAATGAGTTTTGGGGAAATGGACTTTGGAAGGTTACGAGGGTGCTTAAGTTCCGTTTAAAAATTTAAATCCTGTAGTTTTTAATTCAAGAGGTGTCTGTTTTTAAGTACAATCGAAAACTTAAAAAATGCCTGGACTTAAATATCCAAAACAACAATATATAGTCATACAGTATATACTTGTAATACGTTTAGTTTTTATAGCTGGAAATAGCTAAAATAGCTGGAAATGAAGTACAATTGCAGAATAATTTTTATATAATACTCGCTTATTTTTTATTAAAAGAAAAATATTTACTTTTTATTTAGTGCGAAAAGTATTTATTAATGTGCATTGATATTTTATGTTGTACAACTCAAATTTATTTTCAAATAATTTTATTTTAAACTGTAAATTGTAAATCTGTTAGCAAACGCTGCGCTCATTTCCTAAAATTAATTTATGCAAATGCATATATAAATGAAGTGAATTGAGTTTTTTTTATACAAGATTTTTCTCAAAGGCAATTGAGAAGAGAGGTTTAAAGAGAGATTAAATGAGAAAGTTCAATGAAAATGTATTGTGAGTGAGCGGTATTTTATTTAACTTCATTTTTGTGCAGATTTAATTTGAATAACGTCGAGAAAAATAAAAAATATATGGATTTATAGACATTAATTATAGTTGTAGATGATTTTGCAAAATTCTCACTTATATTAGTTTCTTTTCGTTTCTTTCATTTTCAGACTTGCTTTTAATTGTCTTTCAAATTGAGAAATTTGAAATAAGTTTGAAATATTGGAATTAATTTAGTTTTCTTACACAGGCCTTGTTATTCAATCCCTTGATATTTCCTTATTAAATATTCTGCTGCAACAATAATAAACTGAGCGCATAATTTGCCACTTATTTACTTAAGATGTTAATTTCTGAATTTAAAAAAAAAGAAAAAACGCTGGTTTAACTATCTCTCTCTCTATCTCGAGTCTAAAAATTTATTTTTTAATAATTATCTCTAGATTTTTTTTTCTGCTCGTGCATGATTGCTGCAAAGTAATGATTAATACCTGCATTATCCATAGCTGTTTATTAAAATGTTGAAAAGTTTCAACGAAATCCCATTAACTACGCCGGAGATAATCAATTACAATTATTAAAATTAAAGACTTTTGCACGACTAAGAAATATACATTGTCATCCCGCAAACCATTTATTTTAGAAGCCTCTCAAGAAAATAATTAGGATACTTTGTAACATTAATCACGTTTTACCAAAACAAATTAAAGTAAAATAGTACTACCCCGCGCCAACCGTCAATTTATACATTAGTGAGGAAAAATTTACATAATCCCATCATTTGAGCGAAAAATGTTTCGAAGCCACTAACAATGGACTGCTCCTAATTTTGATTAATATGCCACAAAATTATCAAAAGATGAATAACTGTATATTTTGCGTGAAGGAATTAATCTGACAAATAAGATGAATTTCTAATATTAGAAAGCATTCACTAAAGGTTTCTAAAAATTTGCATTTTTGAGATGTATTTATTCTAAATGGATTGTTTTAATTCTGAAATTATTTTTCGTTAACAGCATCATAGTAAGAACGGTGAATTTTGCATTATATAATAAACGTTTTAAAATGCTGTCTAGTTACATCAGTGCTTCTCAAAGTTTCCATAGTCGCGACCCAATATTCAATCATAATTTTCATCGCGCCCCCCTCATACAATAACAATGTACTGAATTCAATAATACGACGCTAAAACTACAATACGACGACAATCTCTTAAGTTCTACCGGTTTATATAAACGTCTCGCTCAGTCAAAGCGTTAATTTCTCCTGACGTATATATACGTCTTTCCGAAGAACGATCTTTTCTCTGCACTGCTATTCATATAATAATTCCGAAGGCTTTGGAATGCAATAAAAGAACCTTGACAATGTTTGTCAAAGAATTACTATTTCCGATTATTTGCTCTTCTTTGTTCTTCACTCCCACCCCCCCAAAAAAAGCACCTCACATACGCATTCCTACGTGGAAAACAAATCTCGTAAATTTTAATCGACAGTTAAGGGATTAATTATAAGCCGTACAAATTATAAAGATAAGTGTTAATTTTTGTATATAATTTTATATATGACAATCCCATGGGGTCACTGTTAATTATTAAACTTGTCCTTAACTTAGGATTGTTAAATTAATTATAAAATACACTGTGTAGTTCTGATACATTTATAAGTGTAATATATCACTGTAAATGTGTATTTTATTTTTTATTATGTCAGAACATATTTTGTTGTTTACTTTCAGTAAACTAATAATTTTTTAAATAATCTTCTGTTTTTGACTTTTCAATATGCTCGCGCCCCCCTCGTAGAGTCGTCACACCCCCCAAGGGGGGCACGCCCCACAGTTTGAGAAACACTGAGTTACATCGTTGAGCATTAAAATAGCAACAACATGATGCAAACAGGTAATTAGCTTTGTAGATAGAAGATGATGGGATACGCAAATGATTGGCGTTTCTCCTCTTCCTCGTAAATACTATCTCAAACTTATAAAAGGAAAGTTAATCAGCGGTTTTCACATTCAGAAATCGCATTTGGATGTTTGTCGTTTGTGTGAAAATCGTGTTATGACTCGTATAAAAAGGAGAAATGGCTTTTCCAACGCTTGTCAAAAGTTGATAGAGGCGGAATCATGGCTTGTCGAGAATGCGACTTTGTGTTTCATGATGTTGTTTGAAATTCAACGACTGCCATGCAAATATATAATCAGTAGTTTCATGAGGGTCACACTCTGAACACCCATGCAGAATCTCAATGGCCTCCCATCATTAATGCACGAGAAGACAAACATGTTGTCAGGTCAATCTTGTGAAGAGGTTTCTACAATTACATCACAGACCTTAAGTCAGGTTCTTTACTGCTTGGCGAATATCCGCAAGTATAGTGCGATGTCATCCGGAGCGCGGACTGTTTGCTCGGTGACCATTATTGTGCGTCCCTTGACACTGTAGAGGTATTTTTTGTAATCTGAATACCGAAAGCATCTGGTCATAAGTTGCAGAGAGATAGTTCCGCTACTGCACTTCAGCCACAACAATTGATGAAGCGTGACATAAAACTGAAGCAACATTTGATGACTTTTGCCTACAGCTCTATTCAATACCTGGCCGGTTTAGATCCGTTTTAAAACCCAGAAAAAGCAGATGTGTGTATTAGTTTTGAACCCTGTTCACCCCCAAATTTCTTGCAAATTCAATCATATTTTCTTCCTACTATACTACAGTCAAATCGTTCCTGCAATGGTCCCCTACATTCACACAGGTGTTCGTTGGAGGGGAAATATCTGTTTCGGGGTCTATAGCACTAATAAAAAAAAACGCAGCCATCTGGAATTTTCCCCCCGTACTGTTGGCGTTAACTGTTAACTGCTCAGTATTTTTGACTGATCCGAAGTTCCTATAGATCATGGGATTACAACCAGAAAAAATGACTCAACTAAAATTAAAGTCTGAACGTATAGTGGTAATACAATTTTATTTAGAATAACGGCATACTGAAAACTAACATTCAAAAACAAAGTAAAAACGATACTTATCTGAGTGAGAGGAGGATGGAGATAAGAGACCTGGGAGGGCGGAGTGGTGCTGGCAAGTAATCTAAGGAAAGGAAAAAAGCCCCGAGAAATAGTGTGCAAGTGCTTTTAAAGCTGACCGCATTACTTCCGAAAGAATACGCTGCGAATTTATTACTATCTCAATACACCACTCTGATCACAGTCCGCGTAAGAATACAACCTTGTCAACTAGAGAGTGTAATGAACTGGGAACGCACCCACTTTCCTTACTAATTCCTGTTTCCTGTAAACAGGGCAGATGCAAAATTAAAATTGTATCTCAGGGACCAGAACTCGGCCTCCCATCACTGACAAAGCGAATTTTTTTTTATTCATTGGATTTTGCTATGCCGTCTTTGGAGTAGCGTACAAACATCAAATTCTGCTCTAGAAATCACCTGAGAGATGATCGAGATGCTGAAGAGAGCATACGGAAACGATATTTAGCTCTTTCCATGGCTGAAAAAAAAATTGAAGGACCTCTCAAAAATGTATTCCAGAAGTTTTTTTTGAACAGTTATACGAACGCTGGAACTAGTGAGTGGATGCAGGAGGGCAGTACATTGAAAGCCAATAAGATTAAATTATTCTTTTAGTATTCGTAATTGATCTATTCCAGAAACTTTTTGACCTACCTGTATGCTGTATACGTGTAATAAATAAAATTCAATAATTTGCTTTCCATCCTGGGTTTGCAGTTTTAATGACCAGAATTGTACTAAAAATCATTAACAATTATTATATGTTTATGCAATTTACGATTTGCATTGGATTTGCTGAAGAGTTTTTAATCTCACACAGTTAACTGAAAGCTGTTTAAAATAAATCATTTTAATCAAGGAAGTATTCAACTTATTTATTTCTTTTATTTTATTTGTATATTTTTAGAAACTTCTTTTGAATTTTGTGCATTGTATGCTAGTAAAAAATGTAAAATTATGCTTAAGGTATCTGACTGCGTTCGGAACGGTGATTTTAAAAAAGCGCATAAATAGATAGTTTTCATGATATTTAGTGTCACTTAGATTAGACTACATGTATAAAATTGTTTTAAGGACATTTTGACAAAAAAAATGATTTGAATACTATATCTTCGCAAAAAATTAACTTAGAATAATCATTTATTAAAATGTTCTCCTTTTGTTAAAAAATGCTTCTGTTATAATATTTTGCCTGTATATAACTCAGACCTCTTTACAGAGGCTCAACTATGATTTTTGAAAAATTCAAATTATTTTCAGAGTTACAAGCGATTGAAATATAATTATCGGCGTTTTTTTCTTAAAATTGCTCCCTTCTGTTATCTTAAAATATGGATAAACCTAATTTATATATTACAAAAATTCTAGTTGAGCCTTTGTAGAGAGGTCTGAGCTACATAAAGCCAAAATATTATTATAATAAAAGCATTTTTCACAGAAGGAGAATATTTTGAAAAAAATTTATTCTAAGTTAATTTTTTGCCAAAATATTGTATTTAAATAAATTTTTTGGCAAAATGCCCTTAAAACAATTGTATACATGTATTCTAATCTAAGTGACACTAAATATCATGAAAAGTATCCATTTATGCGCTTTTGCAAAATCACGTTTCCGAACGCAGTCGGATACCTTAACAAAATCTGCTTCTAAATTGATAATATTTTTATTTATATTCATCCGGGACAAAAATATTCTTGTCTTGTTTTAGATAAAATATTCAGCTGCTTTAATACATGCCTGAAATGTTACTCGCTTATTTTTACGTAATAATGAGACCTTGCTTAAAAATAATCCATTAAAAAGCAGCAATAATTTATTCAGCAGGCTTTACTTCCATTGGATAATGACAGACCAAGAAGTATCAACTACTCGATATCATGAATGAATTATCGGTGGGGAGTTGTTTAATAATTCACCACATCCTCCAAGATAACAGTGTTAGTTTAAGATCGCTAAAGGGTACTTCTTGTCTCAGTACACGGTGATATCTTTGCTTTATCTTCATGATATTACGTAGCGTAATACATAATCACTAATTGGGAGAACCTCAAGGATCGAGGTATTGGTGGACGTCGTTTGTGTTCGCTGATGCAAAACTGGAGGGTTTAACGAAGGGAGTTGAGAAATTATAGGTTAGAGCGAGAGAACAGATAGATTCTGTGCTGAAATATTGAAAGAATGTGTTCTTATTTTGTAAGGAAGGACACTGAAATTTGAGTAAATAGCCAGTTTGTTTGGATAAGTATTTTATGAAAGTCATTATTTATGGGATACTGTTGGAATAAAGAAATAATGTGCATTAAAAGTTGCGAAATAAATGTAGTAAATTGGTTTTATTGAAAATAAATATTCTGGAAGAAATGTATTGGTAATGGAGAATAAATTGTAATAGGGAATTAGATTGTTTATTAAATTAAAATACTCCAAACTTAGAACTTTAACTGCAGGTTTAAAGAAACATTCTGGCAAATAATTCAAATTAGAGGTATTTAGACAAAGAAACGCCGCGCTCTGCAATATTTTGTTCAGTATGTGAAAATTACAGCATGGATTCTATTTGACAACATGATGATTTGTAACGTGTTCTTTTCGATTCGGATTAACGGGTCTATTCGGTTCTAAAAGATTCTAACGTTACATGATTATAAAACAACTTTCTGTAAATGTAACGCGATTTATGTTAAATAGGTTTACTATTTAAAATTAGGTGAAAAGGAATGAAGATTATTGTCATGCGGAAACTAAGACGTTAGTTAGAGAGACCAATATTGGGAACTTCGTACTAGGTGAAAAATTTCAACGTGCCATTCAAGGACTAGTATTATTGCTGAGTATCCAGTGGCATAGCTACCGCTGTATCAATGATATGGGGCCCCCAGCTACAAGGACCCCAACAAAAAATTGTAGAATATTAAGGAGCCCAAAGCAGGGCCCAAGGAGTTTTTTTTTATATTGAGCCCACTTACGACTAGCTACGCCAGTGTGAGGATCATCTATGGATGATATGTATACGATTTAAATTCTGGATATTTAAGTTAGTATTTAATCTAACATGTTCCCAAAGCATAGGCCCAATTTGTATTGAGAATGGAGAGTCATAATAAAGTATATATTATAAGAAAATATTTATCTTTGAGGAGCCCTCACACCTCAGCGGGCGAGAGTCGATGACAGATGTTTCTGCTCTTACTCTTTTTTTCTATAACATTAACCTTCCACCAAGATCTTTCTTTAGGATTTTACTATTTCTTAGTGAGGGAAAACTCTCTTGGAAATTATTTTACTTGGTTTCAATGAATTTTAGTATTGGTTGTCCTGAAATACAATGACCATGGTAAGTTAGTCACGGTCACGTGCTGGTGGCCAGTGTTTCCTGAGCTCGAACCTTAGTGTCCCTGAAGACCCTCCATGTAGAGGAACTGCTTGTTAAATCTGTCGTGGCTCAACGTCCTCCCATTAGCATGCCGTGGTAGTTTAGAGATGGAGTGTCATCTGGGGTGTCGTCCTCACCACCTGGCCTTGGTGCAAAATTACAAAGTCCGTCGTCAATAACCCTCGTTTTGCTTTGGAGTATGACGTTAATAAACACTTATTCGCCTAAAATAGGTCATTAATTTCAAGAGAAAAAGTCATTGAAGTTATTCACTCTGCAAAGTTGTATATTCTAAGATTTCAGATTTTTGTTACATAAAACTGTTTACCTTAATTCAGCTCTTAAGAAACAATCATAGATCATATTTTTTTATAGAGGGGGCTAATAGAATACGTGGCAAGAAAATATTTATTATCTTCCAATTATTATATTGGAAGTGACGGGACTATATATTATATATACAGTCGGACCCCTATATAACGAAGTCGCTAAATCAAGGAAAAAAGTTCGTTATATGGAAAATTCATTATATAGAGGTTTATCTTTTAATATATCTTATAAACCACATAAAACAAATTTTAAATTCACAAACACTGTCTATTAAAAAAAAGTAATTATTCACACTTTTTTTTTTAAATTTATATATTTTTATTTTATATATCTTACCCATCAAAGAAAGAAAGAAAGAAAGAAAAACTGCAAGGAAAATAAGAAAAAAGAAAGTTGAAGAATTCACTGTATTTTCAATATTAAGAAAATGATTTTATTCTAAAATTAATGAATTTTTGGGACATTTTATAATTTAAAGCATACGAGTAATATTAAACATACATTATTTTATAATTAGAACACGGGGACACGGGACAAATTCACTGAGGATGAAAGAGGATATCGAAAATGTTTCTAGTGAACTGGGCAATGGGAGTTAAAGGCTCTACTTCTTGGATGAAATGTCCAGAACTATATTGCTCTCGGTGAGTTAGGATCTAATAAAACCAGTTAAAGATATATGACCACCATAAAATGTGAAGAGAGAATAACTTGAAATTTTTTCAGAAATACTTTTAAATAAAGGTAGAACAAAAATTGGTTCACAGAAGAAAAAGTTCGTTATATAGAAAATGCACATCGCTATAGAGAGGTTATTTTACGAAGAAAATCTTGAAATGTTTATGGTTCCAGGAAAAAGTTCGCTATATAGAAAAAATCATAATATAGAGGTTCGTTATATAGAGGTTCGACTGTATATATAAATTTGGATTCATGAATTGCTCCTTACGATTAACAATTTTTGAAAAAAAATGTAATTTTTTTTGGAAAAAAATCTAGTTATTTTTAAACATGCTGAAAGAAGTTTTACGCAGATTTTCAAATTGAATTATTTATAGGAAAAGGAATAACTTCTAAACTATGAAATGAAATCCCTCCCTTCCCCGGTAAATACTCTAAATAATATTATTTCAATTACAAAAGCTCTAAATGGATTAGAAAAATAATCCATAAAATTATGAGTGGAAATTTCTGTAAAATAAAAATAGAATTATTTAATATTCCGGTTTTCAAAAAAATTGAACTGCAGGAAAAATTTTTCTGTTAAAAAAAAAAACGATTTTGAAAGAAAAGCAAATAATTAAAACTAGAAGATATTTGTCTTTCATTGAGAAAGAACCCCTCACACACATAAATATTCAACTAAGAGAGACTAAGAAAATATTAAAATTGTGAAGGATTAGTTGACACTAAAGATTGATTAGTGCTTTTACACACAATACTTTTTCCTCTCAAAATATTATTTCCTAAAATTAGCTATTTTTTTGTTGTCGTTTTTACTAATGCCACGTGAATGGCAAGTGTCAGATCGAGAACAACGAAATTCATCGCGGTAAAAGGCTAGATTGTACGCCTGTTGCTAGCCGTAGCCTTGAGCACCATGCAGGTGACATTACGTTTTGGTTCGGTTCCACCCCAATTTAAAGGAAAAACACCCTGGGTGTGGTCAGGGGTCTCCCACGTTTCTTCCCCTTCTGCGAACCTGTCGAAATGACTTGCGGCTCGACGGCTATTTAGAGCTTCCACATGCCGCAAATGCACTGTACATTTTCAAACATCCATGATCTCTCCGGGATTCAAACCCAGGACCTACGGCACAGCAGTCAGCGTCGTTAACCACTATGCCGGATTGGTGATTGACCATATATATTTTTATAGCCATACTGTTAACATATACTTGCTTATTATTATCTCAAGATTTTTTTATGTCCAGGCTTTGTACTTGTTTCAGTGAAAAACTTTGAATTGATATGGTTTACTTTGTTATATTGCACTAGTTTTTTAAAGAATCTTTGCGTACTCTAGACTTGAGTATATATTTGGCAATATATGTATGATTTATTAACAACGAAGTGTTCGAAAAGAGAAAAAAAAACCCCACCCAAATATAAGTAATTAATTTTAAAATTGAACGTAAAGACTTTTTGTGCACCGATGTAACATGAAGGGCTTGTGCGCATGAGTTTATATATATTCTTTTCAAATACAAGACAATCTGTATTTTGGTCTGTGTTATAATCTTAGTAAGTGCGTGACTGAATATTAACGTCGTAATATCCAGCTACTCGAGGGCTTTTGGCGACAGACTTGTGGCCGCGGTAGCCGAGTGGTATAGGAATCGGATCATGGCTTGCCT
Source organism: Trichonephila inaurata madagascariensis (assembly GCA_019973955.1). Lineage (NCBI taxonomy): Eukaryota > Metazoa > Arthropoda > Arachnida > Araneae > Nephilidae > Trichonephila > Trichonephila inaurata. Next base: position 713,895 of record BMAV01015114.1, read on the forward strand.
TGTCACGAGTTTGAGCCCAATACCACTAAAGACCCGCCGTGTAGGGCAGCGATGCACGTTAAATCTGTCGAGAGCTGAAACGTCCTCCCGTTGGTGTGGTAGTTAGGAGAGGGGGGTGCCAGCTCAGGCGTCGTCCACGCCACTTGACCATGGTTCAAAATTACGTGGTATGTCGCCAAAAAGCCCTCGTGTAGCTTAACAGTGCTACGTTAATATTCAATCAATCTTTGGCGACAGACTTTGTAATTTTGAGCCATGGTCAAGTGAAGCAAATGACACCTTAGCTAGCAACCTCTTTTCCTAATTTCCGCACTATACCAACGGAAGGACATTTAAGACTTGACTTATTTAACGTGCATTGTGGCCACGTTTCCTCACGGCGGGTCTTCAGCAGTACCAGGCTCGACCTATTGACACGTCGATCACGATTCCGTTACCTTGACCACTAGGCTACGGCAGCCACACGACTTACCTTAGAAACATAAGACATCTATTGTATACTACTACATTGTTATCTACTTTGCATGTTTTATGTAGATTGTTAAGTTAGTATATTAAACTAATATTATAATAATACACATTAACTAGTAAACTAACTATTCAGGTATCACGATCTCGTTAACAAAGGAGATTAAAATTACGTAAAAACGCTAGTCTGGAAGATTTTCTTAGTGAATGAATTTATTTTTGTTTGTGTAAACTTGATGAAAAACCAAAATAATTAGCAAAACTTTCTTTTAAAAAAAAAAATGTTTTGAAAGAGCGTAAAAGAGAGATAGAATCTGTTTTTATCTCAAGCAGTTCTCTTAAAAAATAATTATGCTTGTGAAAGAACCATTTATATAGACGCTTTACTTGTGTGTTTAAAGAGCTTTAGAGCATCTTTTTTATATATAATCAATGACATAGACTATAGTTCATGTGAATCATGATTATTGCTCAAGAGGTTAATATTTATTGAATACACATTACGCGTATTTGTATGCCCATAACAGTTTAATAATTCGTTAATGCTAAATATAGGTAATTGGCTTAAAGATTTCAATTTATGTTTGAAAATATTTTAAATATCTAGTGTGTTCTTTTCATATTTATACATAGATATACATTTTACGCTGAAACTGGCAATTATTATATATAAACTGCTGTTTTTAAAGAATGCAACACCATGAAGGAATAATCATAATTAACTGAAATTTAATGCACAAACGACTTGTATTAATACAAATAAATGACGAAATTTTCAAACTAATTAGTATTTGGTGTAGCCACCACGCGCTGCAATAAGTGCTGCTATACGACGTGGCATGGAGTCGAACAGATTTTGAATGTCTGCTTGTGGAAGAATATCCCATATTGCTTGTATGCGCAGCAAAAGTTCGTCTTTTGAAGATGCTTGACGTGGATCACGAGCAAGACATCGAACAACCAAATCTTACACGTGCTCAATAGGCGACATATCCGGCGGATTAGTAGGCCAAGGAATAAGTTGCATGAGTCCGGTTGAACGGAAGTCTAGAACAATCATTGCAGCATGTGAGAGGGCATTATCCGGTTGAAAGATAGCTCCAGGGATGCCTTGAAGGAAGGGAATGACTTCGGGCTGTAGCACTTCACGGATGTACCTGTTGCTATTGAGATTACCCTCAATTCGCAGCAAATTGGATCGTTCATGATGCGAAATTGCACCCCAAACTATAACACCGGGTGCTAGGCCACTATGTCGTTCGATAACGCACTCTGGAAGGCAGCGTTCACAGACATAGCTTCTAACACGAATGCGGCCATCATGGTCCCACAAATTGAAGCGTGATTCATCTGAAAAGACAACTTGGTGCCAATCAGCTTGTCAAGTTCTGTGCTCATGAGCTAATTGCTGACTCAACCGTCGAATAGTTTTTAAAATTCGCGATTACTCATTAAAATGTTTGAATACAAATGATCATCATGCTGCCAATTTTCTAGGTTGAAAATCCCGTGATGTTTACAAATTTCTTGTTCTAGCTCATTATCAATTTGAAAAAAAATGACTTAGAAAGTATGACTAGTATAGTGTACAAGATTACATAAAAATGCTGCGAGTTTAGATCGACAATCATGTGACGTTTACAAATTTCTCTTGTAGCTCAGTTTCATTAAACATAAATAAATAAATAATTGGCGCAAAAGGTATGACTAGCATAGTATGCAAGATTAAAAATGAACGTGAAAAATATTTTACATTCAGGGAGAAGGCTACTAAAAATAAAACTATCCCCGTTGGCGTCTGGCGTTTTACTTTATAGTAATTTTACTGAGGAATATTCTACCATTTTTGGCAACATTTTTGCCCTGATGGGAATATGCTTACAAACTAGTGAATTAAAAAAAAATTTTGAAATTTTTTGATGTTCGATTTATATACAGGTTTTGATTTTTTGAAGAAGAAACATAGTTTTGTCTTATACATGGGTCGGCTTATTTTCTAAAAAAAAAAAAAAAAAACGTAACTCAAAAACTGGAAGAGTCAAAACATATCAATCTTGAGAGTTAAAAATTTCAAATTTTGTGAATAAGGAATTCTTATGAAAATGTTAACCGTTTATTGCAGGTTACGATTAAAAATTATATAAAAAAAGAAAGAATTAAAATATGTAGTACAAAATGTGGTACATTAAAACCTTTCTTATAAAAATCTCAAAATAGTTTCTTTACTTACCAAGCTTTTACACAAGTTTCCATAGAATAAAAATCTCGATTTTTCTTTTCTGTTTCTTTTGATCTTCTTGCACGTAGAAAGTTTACGATTTGTTCAAAACTACTTTCAATCAGTTCAAAAGACCGTAGCTATAAGAAAGCGATTCGTCTATTTTGTACGGGAATTGACAAAGAGTGTATTAATTTGATCACGAACTTATTGTGTATCAGTGATCAGTTTCTATTAAAGGAAGGAAATGGCTTGTAGGCACAAAAAAGGACCGAGAGGAAATGCTCTACTTTTGTGAAAAATAACGTTGCAATACTTCAAACATTTGTTTTGAGAATGGAAACGGAGAAAGATAAATAGAATCCAAATAAAATGAGAGAATTCTTTTTGTGAAAGATACTGTAATATCTTTTCATGAAATATAGGATATTTTGTTACAAATAGGTATTTTAGACATTTTTTTTTTCTTTTTTAGTTGTTTTTTTTTTAAAAAGTTTTTTTTAGTATCTGTCGCATTGAATAGTTCTTTTACGTTAGCAAAAGTAGGAATTATATATGAATGTGTAGTAAAACTCTTCAATTATTTTTGCGTCTAAGAATTAAAAAAAGAATTTTTTTTTTAAATTCCATCAAGATTTTTTGAAAAATTCTGATAATAATATGAAAAATAGCTACGTAAAATATGTTGAAATTTATACATTTAATTATTGTAAAAATATTAATAATTCAACTTCTGTGGACAAAATAATTGCAGATAAAAAAATTACACATGCAAGACTTAATTGGAAATGAAAATTAATTATTCAGTTAAAAAATTATTATTAGCCAATTTTTAAGTCGAAATAATTCTTATCTAGATAATAAATTTTATAAATATATTTATATTATTGTATATTATAGTGCCTGTACTGATAACTATAAATATTTTTTATAATTAACTTATTAATCATCAGTGCTTGCAACCTTAATTATTACTACTATCTTCTCATTTTTTAATATGTATTTTAACTATTAAAGAATTTTATTTCCCGCTAACTATATTAACTATTAATACCCTGGATGTAGAAATAACACTTATGTGGGCTTTTTTCCTTAAGAACATCTGGTTGTTTCAATAACTAGATATTCGTTTGAGACATGTAGGGAAAAATGTACACATATATATATAAATAAATGTTTATTTATTAAATTCTATGAATGTAGTGTAGAATTCTATAGAGGCATTTTTATTCTATATCAAATGTTATTGCAATCAGCGATTATTCCTTTTTTTTTTTCTAATTCAGCAAACAATCTCAAAACATTTAATCTGAGTGTTACGGGTATAGAATCAGGTGAATTCCTTTGGTATCAAATATGTAGGTGACTATCGAAATTTTGTTAGTAATCCATTGTTTTAAAGGATTTTAACAATGCATTTGTAATATTTTCAAAAATTAATCTGGAAATTACTTAGGTTTTTTTGTATTGTTATTGAATCAGTAGTAATATTCCGTGATAATAATTTTTTTAAAATAAGAGTGAGAAAAAGCCAATAAAAAAAAACGATTAAAGTATTCCTCAAAATTACGAGAGTCCTCATGTGGCCTTATAGCGTGACCTTAATAAACACTCTCACCCACCCAACACACTGTAAGTTGGATATGAAGGAAATAATCTGCAGAAAAGGCAATATCAGAGTCATAATTTCTACCAAAGAAATCATTGTGTACGTCACGCCACTGGAGGAACAGTTTAGTCCATGCATCAAATATAAGTTAACTTCCTCTTAAATGCGTTCATTGAACACTCTATGTAGCAAAGATGGTTGAAACAAGGAAATATAGCAAGTATGAGGGCTGCCAGTGCGGCCAGAACGACATCAGCAAGCGTGGATGAATGTATTCACAAACAAGCAATGGGGCGCTACAAGTTACTTAAGACGGTGTTTTTCATCGTGTGCAGGACACCCGTAGTGCAGCAGTTTGTGCAAGATACACACAGGTACCATATGAATTAGAACCATTATTCATCTATTGGTTGCTAGAGTGTTTTGCAATCATGGCGTATGTTAAGAAGATGATCATTTACCTGACACCTATTTATAATGATACCGGGCGTCGCAGACAACAGATAGTAAAAGGTCGTTTTCTCAGAAGTCACACTTTTGTTTGCCCAATGATATTCACCGTGTGGGATTGTGACGCTGACGTGGTGACAGATTCAATTCAACTGCTTAAGTGGAATGACCCATCGCGCATCAATGTGGCATCATGGTTCTGTTTGACGCCAAGTAAGATGACAGGTTATCTCTGGTTGGTATTCAGGACGGTATGATGTTCAAACAATATGTGAATGATGTCAAATTCATCCTCCGGGGTGTCCAATGGCCTTTACCGGCAGGATGACACACTGTTAGCACCATCCAACATGCTCTGCAAGATGTACAAGTACTTTCCTCCCCCCCTCCCCACTTTCCACTCATCTTTCTTCAATCGAACACGTTTGGAAAAACATCGATCGCTACTTGCATTTCCAACCGTGCACGCACAGCATACAGAAGACGAAGGGTGGCAAATGATTGACCAGGAAGGGAGAGTATTGGTCAGGCTAGTATCTATACTATCATTGTTTCTGTACCTAATATTCTTGCTTCATGTATTGTCGTCCGTGTGTGTGGGGGGGGGGATCAACCTATAGAAATAACGTTGTTCTAGCTCTGTTTTCAGCATATCATTACAAAATAACTTTTACGTATTGTTCGTTTGCTATTTCTCTCTGTATGTGCCGAGTATTTTTCACTTTTTGGATATTCCTAGGTGTTACATTTCAGTGCCAGGTAAATGTATTCCGCAGTTGTTACGATTCTTCTGTCGCTTGTGGATTTGGATGCACATAAGTAAGAAACATTTTAATAAAACCAACACCTTTTAGTTTACATATCAGTTTATATTATCAATTTTAGCTTAAACCAAGGAAGTGGTCAATTTAATGAGCTCAATTCATGTGACGTCATAGTCACGTGATAATGATAATCATGTATTTTTAGCCAATCAGAGTTCAAAATACCATGTGAACATTTTTATCATTAAGTGTCATCTCTTTAATCTGGTTAACGCTTATAAGTTTTGAGGCAACCACAAACTGAGGTAAATAATGTTTGCTTTACTTAGATTTATTACAGTTGAAAGAAAATTAACAAGCATATTGAAATATGAATAATTATAAAATGTTTAATAATTAAAACTGACTGTACGAAATTATGCCCTTCATGCAGAAAAATATTTAATAAGATATTTGTTTTTGTTTCTGAAAGTACAAGATTAAAATTATGTTTCTTTTCCAGTAAAAGTTTTTTCTATCATGCTTTTACCCACTTAACTAGATCCGTAAAAAAGTGAAAAAAAGTTAGAATTAATAAACAGATTTCTCTCACAAAAAGTTGGACTCTTGAAGGTTTCCGAGTATTTTAATTTTGTGTTGGGTAAAAGGGAGATAAAAAAGAAAAAAAAAACTGAGGTTTTTTGCTTTTTTTTCAACTTCAAAAGAAAAAATTAGGAAAGAGATGGTGGAAGATATAATGACAAAAAAGAAGAAAAAATCGAAACTTCTTTACCAACTGTCAGTTTTTTTCCTTCCCCTCAAATCTAAAGAATATTCTTTACGAGTTTTATCTTTGCTACTACTTTTGTACTAATAGAAGTGAACAAAAATATCCAATTGTAAAAATCATTCTTATGGCTTGAGTAGTGTATCTAATATATATATATATATTTTTGGAAAAGTATTTATTTTGCGAGTGCTAATTAAAAATAATGTACTATTATTTAGTTTTTTTGCTATTCCTGAAAGTGTACAATTGAAGAAAATCGTTACAAGCCCATTATCCGGTATAGTGTTTAATGACGTTGACTGCTGCACCGTAGAACATAGGTTCGAATTCCGGGAAGAAGACATAGGTGTTTGCAAATGTGTTGAGTCTTCGCTGCATGGAGGAAAAGGTCGGTGGTCTTCAAAGATTATTGACTCATGGAATTCTTAGAATTATAAAATATTCTGGAGGAATTCCACTCTCTCTCTTAGGTGAATACAGGGTGCTCCCGAATTCATGATACAAACTTTAATGGTAGGTTCAGGACATTGTGTGTGTAACAATCATTTATTGTACAGGAATGTAAGGTCTTAAGTGACGCGGTGAGGCACAAACACAAAAATTAAGAGACGAAAGGAAAGACAAAGTGTTTATTGAAAGTGTCGTTGACAAGTGTAATGTTTACAAGAACTATTCATAACTGCTCAGTACTTGAGATGCGAAGTCCGGGTGCAGTGTACATTACTGTGTATCATCCAATGGCAGTCGGAGAAGTAGTCTGCCGGATTCAAAACTTGTGTTCAGTGAAAATGAAAGGGGTGTAACCGACTTTCGTTTAACCGGTCTGATAAATCACCCTTACGTGATGAGCAACAGCTCTTGTACTTGACTTTGGTCTATCTGCCACAACGTTCAAGATGCTTTCTTCTATGCTTGGACTACGTATAGCTCTTCGTCGACCAGCATCATGTGATATGGAATGAATGGTGACATGGAATGAATGTGTTTCACGAAGTTGACGATGTAACTGCTTAAAAGTTCTTCGACCATGCATTCATCGATCAGGAAACTGCTCGTGATACATTCGTAGCGCAGCTCTGACGTTACCATTTGCACGGCCGTACATGAAATGCATGTCTGCATTTTTGACATACGTAAAATCTCCCATCGTAACACATCAGTACAATTGTGAATGGGCTTTCCTTTACTGAGATGTATCATTTGAACGGGGGCTAGACATCTACTCCTCGCTACTGCAGCAACGAAACCAACTGATAACTCCATTTCTCTTTTCTTTTATGTCTCCTGTTTGCGCCTCACCGTGTCCCTTGCCTCTATACAATAAATTATTGTTACAATGTCCTGTAACTACCCTTAAAGTGTGTTCCATGAATTCGGAACTATCCTGTATATCATAAGAAATTTAAAATAGATCAACACACATTATAGGTATGTGGCGGTGTGATATCTATATAAACCAGTAATAGCCTCCATGCTACGACGATCGTTTTAGCATGATGGCTAAGATACTAGTTTTCGGATCGGAAGGAGCCCAGTTCTAATCTTCCTTCATTGGTGACCCTGGCCGTGCAAAGAGGACCGCAGCAGTCGTGGCGCCATCTATCCACCGCAAATGTAACCAAGTCGTCAGACCCATGACGCAATTAAGCCGTCTGTCAAATGATGCAACTCACAAGCCGTCACGCACGAGTGACACAACTGCACACACGCTCGCCACCAATATGGTATCGTTCGTTCGCCTATTCACTAAATCAGGGGATAGTGTGGCTGTGTGATATCTATATAAAACAGTAATGGCCTACATAGATGATGATTGTTTTGGCATGGTCACGGGTTCTCGGGTCGGAAGGTGCACAGTTCTAATCTTCCTTCAGGTACTTTATGTTAAAACAAATAAATAAAAATATTGTATTCGCGCTATTAATTTTTTTTTATACATTCTTAATTTTAATTTACTCATTCATAATGTTAATATATGCTCTTCACACACACACACACACACACAGTTGTCACCTACACATAAATTATAAAAATAACTGGGATACGAACATGCATTTTCTTACATAAACTGTCGAAGTGTTGGTCTATTGAAATTATCTACAGTCACATTTCATATTCTGCTTATAATTAATTTTTATATTTTGTTTTTGTCACCACATAAACATTCTCCACTTAAGGTATCCGACTACGTTCGGAACCGTGATTTTAAAAAAGCGCATAAATGGATAATTTTCACGATATTTAGTGTCACTTAGATTAGAATACATGCATAAGATTGTTTTAAGGACACATTTTGACAAAAAAAAAATTATTTAAATTCAATATTTCGGCAAAAAATGAACTTAGAATAAACTTTTTTCAAACTGTTCTCCTTTTGTGAAAAATGCTTCTATTATAATAAATAATATTTTGCCTATATATAGCTCAGACCTCTGTACAGAAACTCAACTATCATTTTTGAAAAATTCACATTGTTTTCAGATACCACCAATTGAAATAACTATCGGTGTTTTTTTCCTTAAAATTTCTCCCCTCTGTTGTCGTAAAACATGGATAAACCCACTTCTAAGATATATATTTCAAAAATTCTGGTTGAGCCTCTGAACAGAGGTCTGAGCTATGTATAATTATTATATTATTTTAATAGAAGCATTTTTCAAAAAAAGGAGAATATTTTGAAAATGGGTCATTCTATGTTCATTTTTTGTCAAAATATTGTACTTAAATAATTTTTTTATTGTAATACTATTCTTAAAATAATTTTATATACATTTTCTAATTTAAGTGACACTAAATATCATAAATAATATCCATTTATATGCTTTTGCAAAATCTCGGTTCGGAAAGTAGTTGGATACCTTAAAAGCCCTGTTCTGAATGGCAAATTAAACAAACAAAAAAAAGCCTTTTGCATATCTCAGTTGAACAAAAAACCCCTTATTTGTAGAATTTTAAGTCTGTAGATCTACAGCTGATAAAAATGATTCTTTTTTATTTATAACGTCCCGTAACTCTCTTGTGGGTCGATTTTTCAAAACACCTTCCTAAACTGATCTCTGCTCCGCAAAAGTAACACATTGTTACACATTTTGTGTAATGAACGCGAAAAATAGTGTAAATAAATTATATCTAGATATGTAATATATTAATATTACTTTCTGCAATATTTATTTTATGTTAACTTTGTAATATTCGCAAGCAACGTCGTTCCTTACACTATAATGACGATTCAATAGAATATTGGCGATAGAGCCAAATTTACGTCATTTTTGGCGACCCTGTTGGCAACTTGGCGATTTATTGAATGGTGCTGATGCTGAGATATGCTGTAGCGCCACCTGGTGAAGATCTGGAATAAAGAGAGTAGCACAAAAACCTTTTCCACAAAAAAATACATATACATGCCAATTTTCATAGTCATCGTTTGAAAGGTGTTGGAGTGATGCGATTTCATATATACAAACAAAAATATGTATGCAGGCATGTAAAAAATGTCTGTTTATCAAATTTATAATGCTATTGAGGGTCATTCACTTTGTATTTGCATACACATTGTATTTTGAATATTGGCAACACACAGATATAAATTTATATTTTATTTTAATTAATGGTTGAATATATAGTTTAGCTGTCCTGCGATAAAACTATGTGTGTTGAAATGTTACATATTAACAATTTTTCAATTCCTTCTATTAGCTCGCACTGTCTATATATTTATTTATTTATATATTTATTTATTTATATATTTATTTATTTATCTTTTTGGAATTTTCAATCGTTAATAAAATACATTTTAAAGCGCTGAAGAGCTGAAATTTTATATACAGGATCATTTTGGATGACAATACAATGATTTAACTATAATTAATAAAAATTAATTGATTAAAACTAATTATTCAAAGAACTACAAATACAGCCACGTTGGCGACATAGCGACCCTTTTGGCGACTTGTGTCAAAACTTGAAAAGGTTTTTTTCTCACGTGTTAAAGCATTCAGTTGGACTGAAATTAAAAGGATAATACGATACTTTAATGATAATTAAATAAAACTAATTACCACTTAATGTTGTGATTCTGTCCTATGTATATACATATTTATATTAATTGTAACTATTTAATAAAAGTAGCTAAAATAAAAAATTTTGTTGTTGATCTAAGTAGGAATTGACTTAAAAACTATTTTTTTATATTACTTTTTTATTGTTTCAAAAGCACCTTGCTTAAACACATCACCGGGAACTTACCCGCATATAAAATCTCAATCCGGAATTTATTGTAACAGAATCTAAAATTTTCTTACGGTAATGATTAACGATGAAAAATAATGTATTACGAAGCTCTAAAGAATGATTTCTGTTTTAAAAATGAAGTTTAATTCTACTTAATATGCATTAAAACATTCATTTGAAGTGGTTTGAAAGAAGAAAAAAAAAAAGAGCAAGAGAACAATGGAGACTGGATAAAGTAATTACATTTTTACTAAAGTAGAATTCTTCACCGCCATTTTGTTGTTTTTCTGCTGGTTATTCTATGCGATTTATTATCTTTTGGTTTTAATCATGAAGTTTTAAAATTGCCTTAAAAGCGATAATTTGACAATAATGGCATATTAATGCCATTATATAACATTATCGCTATGATATATAGTTCCTTTATGAAAGTAAACTCGGAACTACAAAACAGTTTTTTGTTGTTGTTATTATTTTTATTCAATATTTGTTAATGTTAGTATTTTCATTTTTAAACTTATTATTATTATTATTTTGATTAAAAATTTTATTTATCTGCGTCGATAAAACTTCTTTGAGGTTTAAAAATGTTATTTATTTATTTAAAGAAAGTAATATATTTTGTGTGAAAAGTGAAACATAACTATTTAAATCTTTGTTAAATTTAATTATTCATTGTTGGTGAATATTTTTAATTAAGTTAAAGATTTAGGATACAGAAAATTTGATTTTAATTGTGCAGTTAGATTAAATCATAAGTAGATATTTTTTTTTTTTTAAAGCATGTCTTAGACAGACTTTCCAGCTTTCGAAATCAAAACCACGTAAAAAAGAGTGAGACATATATGGAAGATAAAACGACTCATTCTCTCATCACGAGATAACCGGAAATATTAGACTTACAGACTTGAAACTTGGCAGGGATGTTTATTTCATTGAGCAGATACTACTATGAAAGGGTTTTGTGAAAATTGAACCCAAAGGGGGGGAGGTTTTTGGTGGATTTTGACAAAACTTACCGTTCTTCAACTATTAGACCGACAAACTTGAAATGTGGAAAAAATGTTATTTTGTTAAGTAGATTTCCCTTCAGAACGGGTTTCTGTAAAATCGTCTTCGAAAGAAGGAGAAGGGGTGAGTTTCGGGGTCATTATAGTTACAAAAAATTCTGGTTTTTTAAGCTATTGAGAATACAAATTTGAAATATGGCTGCCATGTCTCTTTAGTTGAGTAGAGATCTGCTATGTACGAGTGTATCGGAAATCGTAAAAAGGTAATATTCATATGTTTTACTTAGATAATATATATATTGACTGACTCGTCCTGTTTTTACTCCTTAAAAATCATTCTCGATTGATTGAGTGAGTGAATATCATTGTCGCCTTGTTCAACTTCTCGAGGGTTTTTGGCGACGAACTTTGTAATTTTTTAAAATGAACAAGTGACGCCTGAGCTGGCACCTGCTTCCTAACTTCCACACCACAACAAGGGGAATGCGACTCGAACGAGTTACAGCACGTTAAATGTAATTGGGATAAAAAATAATTTTGTTTTAACGTTAGCTAGTTCAAATATTGGTGGTACTACAGTGATATCAAAAATCAAACTTTTATAATTTGTTCAAGTGCATATACACCGAACTCTTTTTTTTACCTGGTCATTTTTACACGATTTTGAAATAACACAGTACACGAATTTAACGATTTTTATTATTTTTTTTTATTTTATTTTACGTGAAATTTTTGTTCTAACATGAATCCCCCAAAAAATATGAGGATTCGTGCCCTTTGGATGTGAACGATTTGATCAAATTTATATCAATTCATGAAAATGAAAAAATCGATAAAGATGAAGTCGAAGGTGAAGGTCAACTATATTTTTTATATAAATAAATTTATTTGAAAAATCCTTATACTCCATATTGCATAACATGAGGTTTACAGACGTAAGTGGTAACATCATTTTAAAATTTAAAACAAAATTAAAAATACATTTAAGAAGGCAAATATAAAATAAAAGTAAGGGAAGTACCTCTCTCTATATAAAACTTTAAAAATCTATAGAGTAAACAAATTTTCTTAAGACATTAAGTCTTTTAGTACAATTGACCAACAAAAACAAAACAGGTGACCAGGAAATGCCTAAGCGTTTCAACTCCTTTTTAAAATTTTTTCTCTCTTACAAAATTATAGGTTACAATACACAACAAGACATGTTCCGTAGCTTCAGCATCCAGATCAAATAACAAATATCATTGCCAATTAAATTAAACTTAGAATTTCCATTCCCTGTTGGAATCTGGGATAATTTAAAATCAGTAACAAATTTCTTACATTTTAACCGTTGATAAATGGTCGGAAAGAACTTTTTATTCCACAAAGCTTTAGATAAGTCCAAGAATTCGGAGTTTCGGGCGGAAACAGTTCTTTTCCAAGCTAAATGCTTCCAGTGGGATAATGGCACAGTTATCGAAAGGTTCATATCTTGGCAAGTTTCCTCTTTGGCCAACTGGTCCGCTGTATCATTGCCGAGATTTCCACTATAGCCCCGAACATAAGAAAACTGGATGTCACGGTCTTCAAGGCTTTATAGCATTGGCTAAATCTCCACAACAAGTTTTTCTGTAGAATTTACAACAATCAACTATTAACAGCTAATTTAATTAGCGAAGGCTTGAAGATTGCTACAAGTATGGAACGATTTTCCCTTACTCATGATCCTGAAATAGAACGCGCATTAAAATTTCAACGTTACCTTAAGTTTTGTGTAGCAGCATATCAAGAATTACTTAAGCAACTTCAGAAATAAAATTTTAAAAAAATAAAAGAATTTTTTAAAAAAAACAGCCTGTAATAACAGATTTTGTAACAACAAAAAGTATACATGTTTTCTAATCTAAGTGACACTAAATATCAGGAAAACTATCCATTTATGCGCCTTTTTAAAATCACGGTTCCGAACGTATTCGCGGATACCTTAAACTGGATTTACAGACACAAGTATTTCAATGTCTTGCTCTTACTCACGCATTTCTATGAGTTCATCGTCTGCTCCTAATAACAGGAATCCAGCAGTTATTGAACACCAACACGATCCACATCTGAATTTATTTGCCTAGCAAGATTGAAAACTTCTTCAATCAAATTACCAATTTCATCAAACTCTGGCAATCATGGAAATTTTTTTAAAATTTTTAATGATGTAAAAAAAGAAAAACGAATCGAAGAGATCTGAAAATCGTGTAACTCTGAATTCGCGTGTCGGAGTAGCGGAAGTCGAGGTATATATATTACTGTATCATCATCGTTCTAAATAAGCTTTCTTTAAGGTGTCCGACTATGTTTGGAACGGTGATTTTAAAAAAACGTATAAATGGATAATTATTATAATATTTAGTGTCACTTAGATTAGAATACATGTATAAAATTATTTTAAGGACATTTTGACAAAAAAGTTATTTAAATACAATACTTCGGCAAAAAATTTACTTAGATTAACCTTTTTTCAAAATGTTCTTTTATAAAAATGCTTCTATAAAGTAATATATATGTATATATATTGCTTATATAAAGACTTCTCCTGAAAGTCTGAACTATTTGTTTTGAAAAATTCACATTGTTTTCAGAATTATAACCCATTGAAATAATTATCGGCATTTTTTTCTCAAAATTTCTCCCCTCTGTTGTCGTAAAACATGGATAAACCCACTTCTAAGTTATATATTTCAAAAATTCTAGTTGCACTTCAATACAGAGGTCTGAGCTAGATACAGGCAAAATATTATTATAATAGAAGCATTTTTCACAAAAGGAGAATATTTTGAAAATGGGTCATTCTATGTTCATTTTTTTAAAAATATTTTGTACTTAAATAATTTTTTATTGTAATACTATTCTTAAAACAATTTTATATACATTTTCTAATCTAAATGACACTAAATATCATAAATATTATCCATTTACATGCTTTTGCAAAATCACGGTTCCGAACGTAGTCAGATACCTTAAATGAAAATTAAACTGTTGCTTTTCAAAATCTTCCGAATTAGCCGCATTTGCTTCATCGTTGAACTGTTAAAGAAAATTCTATTTTTCATATCACCGACTGAGAAAAATTATAAAAATATTTAAACGCCTTGTCGAAAAATATACATGTGTATATTTTAAAGAACGAATATGCTTCCGGAAAACTTGCCCTGGGGAAATGCCTCTTAGTCGGCACAATTTAATATTTGCGAACGAAAGCAGTTCTTTGATATTGGCAAGGAAATACAAGAAAAATAAAAGTGCTCTCAGAAAAGGCCTCTTCCTTTTTTACAGTCCCCCTAGATACATTATTTCCCCCTCTGTGATTCGTCCCTTTCCATTGCTTTATAAAATAACTTACTCAGAATACTCGGAGAAAAGAAAAATTCTAAATTTTACTCAGAAAGAACTCTCTTTCTTGTTTAAAGCGTAGAAGTCATGATGGATGGTGAGATATGTTTCAAAAAGAAGTGTTGTTATTTATGTATGAAATATGTTATGTAACGTTTGATTTTTGGATTAACAGAAAATTTGCTCAATCATTAATTCCTTGTGAAGCGTAAGACTTTTACATGATAATAAGAAAAGGGCTCAGACAGAGACATTTTTGGATTTTATACAGGCATTTTCACAAATTTTTTGGTGGATTTGAATAAATGTTGCAAACAGTTTTGACTTGCGAAAGCATGTTTAGAAATTTATTTCTATAATATATTTTGTGTAATCTATAGATCAGTAATTCTCTCAACCTTCTTTTTGTTCCGGTACACTTTTAGCAATTTCAAAATTTGGCGTCAGACTAATAATAAAATACGCGCGTTTAACAGAATTTTACTTATTTATAAAACAATTCCATCTATCCACGAAAGAATAAGTTAAATATACCACGAAAAATACCCTTAGTTTATTTCTATAAAACGTTCGAATGATTTGGTTTTGGATTATATTTTTCTCTCAGAATATAATTAAAAATTTTTAAAAAAATTAGCGGCACACAAAAGAGCTGCGGCTCATTGGTTGCGAATCAGTCTGCTATAGATATATTACATTCATAAAATAATCATAATTTTCATTCATTTACCAGAGATTTATTTCTTTCATTTACCATGTTTCTTTCTACTGTTTAGCATTAGCTTATATTTGATAAAAAATTATCAAATTATCTACTGAGTGAATATTAACGTCGCACTGTTCAGCTACACGAGGGCTTTTGGCGATGGACCACGTAATTTTGAACCATGGTCAAGTAACGTGGACGACACCTGAGCTGGCACCCCCTCTCCTAACTACCACACCACAATTACGGGAAGACGTTTGAGCTTTCACTGTGGGTCTTTAGTGGTAATGGGCTTGAACTCATGACATGCCTGCCATGCTCCGATACCTTGACCACTCGGCTACCGCAGCCCTCAAATTATCTACTAAAAGAGAGAGACTTTTTTTTTAATTTATGATAATGAACCCTGTGTGTATGTAGCCTAGTGGTCATAGTCACGATCTCATGAACGGCGTGTCATGAATTCCAACCGTAGTGCTTCCAAAGAACATCCATGTATAGGAGCTGATGCACGTTGAATCTGTCGTTCTAAGCCAAAGTCCTATATCTAGAGTGGTAGGGTTGTTTGGGAAGGACATGTGCTGACTGAGGTCAAGCTTTGATAAAGTTCTAAATTACGAGGCCCATCACTATTAATCCTCGTGTTGCTTAACAGTGCGACGTTAATAAACACTCGCTTACTTATTTCATTTATGTAACACACGCTATAGATGCCGCCACGTTATGGACAGATTTATAACAGTAGCGTAAACTTACAATACACTGCTCTTGTCGTCAGAGAGAGCTTGGGTTCTAATGAGTGGGACACCCACCTCGCTGCATCCGTCCTTTGTAACTGTGATATTTTTATGTTATTAAATGTATCTATTTACCCCGAGATTTTGTTGCTTACTATTTTAGTCTTATCCCAGTTATGAACTAATGAATGGTTACATCATTTATAAGTTTGGAAATATTTTAATAAATATGTTACATTTTGCTGGGGGGAAAAAGTACTATAAAAATTTAGGGATTGAATTCACACATTTTGTGATTCTTTACAAGTAGTAACAAAAATATATTTTAGATTTGTGTGTGTATAATATTTTTTTCTTTTCTTTCTTATTCCGAATCTCATAACAACCCCAAGTTATGTTTGTGGAGTTATTGCTTGTACGAATTTTTAGTTTTTCTCATTTGTGTTAAAATACACTATAAACAACTGTTTGTTTTAAAGAATTTCTTAAAAAGTTTGTTATCCAGCTTGATTTAAATGGAATTTTAGGTAAATAAAAAGAAAAATAATCTTTTTTTTTAATATTTTGTGACGAGACATTTTCATAATTTCTTTAATATAAATTAGATTTTATATCAAAAATAAGTTTAAAAAATAGGGTAAAATTGATTTAAAGATGTTTCCTAAAGATGTTAAAAACTAATTTATCTTGTTTTGTCGCTGATATTTCAATATATATATATATATATATATATATATATATACATATATAATATTGTTAATTTATTATTATTTATTTATTTACTGCTACAATATCTTGTTAAATATAATGAAGTCTGAAGAATAATTCTTTTAGTACTAAGAATAATTTGTCCCTGAGTATAATAATTGAGAGTAGAATAAATTATTATACCAATTTCTTTAATGAAATCATAATTCGGTTTGGATTCAGAGTTTTGAATTATTCGTTAGAGGTGTATTGTAACGTCGACCAATTTAGCTAAATTTTAAAAATAATGTCAAATGTTATTATTGTACATGCGAACAATATTATTGCGTTTGTGCAATAATATTGATCGCGCATGCATGAGAACAATTTACTACTTTTGGCTGCATGTCGCCCCATTTGGCAACGTTTATTTGGTGTGTTGCAACTTTAATCCACTAGAGCAGCGTTTCTCAAACTGTGGGGCGCGCCCTGCTGAGGGCGTGATAACCTTACGTGGGTGGCGAAGTATATCGAAAAGTTAAAAATTAAAGATTTAAAAAATTACAAATTTATTGAAAGAAAGTAAAACAAGATACATTCATATGTAATAAAAAATTAAATACACATCTACACTGATATAATATACTAATAATTGTATCAGTACTGCAAAATGTATTTGCTATTTAGTCTATCAATACTAAGTTAAGAACAAGTTTAGAGTAATTACTAGTGACTCTCCCAAGGATTTACCACGTACAAAATTTAATAATCTTGATAATTTGTGCGGTTTGTAATTAATCGTATTGTAGCTTTAACGTCACAAAATGCATTATTATTTCATTTAATACATTGTTAATGTATGAAGGGGGGCGCGACGAAAATTATGATTAGAAATTGGGTCGATAATATTGAAAGTTTGAAAAGCACTGCACTAGAAGAGATTTTGTAGTTTCTGCTTTCTGTGGAAACCCTTAGTTGAATTTTTCTGTATTTTTCACAGAGTTTGCTTCGGTTCGAGTTATCAAATAAATAACTTTACAAATGCTATATTTGTTCTTGTTGGAGAATGAAAATAAGTATAATTGAAAGAAAATCACTTTGATTCTATGCTTCATAAATTTCGAAATTCATCACAATGCCAAAAAAAGGAAACAGTGAATTTATTCAATTTGTATACTTACAGATATACTAACAGTAAACTTACAGATACTTACAGAGTTTATTTAATTTTTAATCTTACAGGAAGTAAGAGTACTAAGGTAAAAATCGGAATAAATTCTACATTTGAATTCACCAAATCTCGAGGTGCACTAAAAATAATATGTTTAAGTTTTATTTCTGTTGTTTTTCCGCGCTCCATAAGCTAATATTATATTTCCTCGTTTTCACATCTGAAGATATTAAAATATAATTTCTACAATTCTTAGCCTACGCATTTAACTCAGTATTTGAATACTATGCAGAGGGCTTTCTATTATTGTCGAAATTCCCGGCTTCAATTTACAACTCTGATTACAATACAGAATAATTGGAAATCTTAGAAACAATAAGTTCTTTGTCTTGAGAGTTGACAGTTAATATCGTAGAATTTTATTTTTGTCTTTTTAAGTCGGAAATTCGAAAATAACTCAAGACGAACGTACCTTGTTTTCATCGAGCTCTTGAATAGGAAATATTCTTACTGGTAATTTACATGACCGTGCATATTTACAAGGGTTCCAGTTCAAGGAAAAGAAGATGCTATTATTATATATATACACACACAGTCGTCGTCATTCTATGCCTTCTTCTTTGAAGGCAAATTCTTTGTTCTTCCTTTTGTTTTATAAGAGCTACTTTGTTTTAAATGCATTGAGTACTGTAAATCTCGTTACATAATGGCAAATAAGCCCGTCAAATGGGACATACGATCCTGTTGTTTACAGCGTGCATAGGATTTATGGACAAATATGTAACTTAAAGTTATATTTAACTTAAAATACCAAATATTAATTGAGTTACGGGAATGAATTTCATATAGTTTAGTTATATATATTAATTTAATTTTCAAAAGCAATAAAAGCTTCTTTAGGTTAAAATAATTCTTTTTCCTTTCACTCGTGAATAAATTGCAAAATAATTAATTTTAATCATGAAATTTCTGTGGTATCTTTTGCAAATATCAGATAACACTCTGATATGTACCAATATTTAATCTTACTTATATAGTAGGTGTTCTTTTAATATTACTGGTACTAATCATAGATTTATTCATAATTAGTAAAATTAATCCTTTGTAAATATTTATCCTTTATTTGTCCATTCTAATTAAATAATCTTAGTAAGTAAGAGAGAGCGTTATTTCATGTTGGCTCTTTCCCAAAGATTAATATAATTTCAAAAAATTTGAGTGACTTCGTTTTGCGTAGTTTTAATATTTGAAAATATTAAATCACGTGCTTTATATTAGTTCATTAGTATTAAATCGCATATTTAACATTTAAGAATGAAGTTTGCTTGCATTTTGTATATAAGTATTTTATATAAGTAATTATTTTAAATTTTCAAAATAATTATGTATCCACTGACAAAAATTGTCTTAAGAAAAATGTACAAAATATTATGCCCGCTGCCTAAAATTAAATGATGCTTATAAAAAAAAAAAGATATCGTAAACAAAAATACTGATAACCGTTTCCGCAAGTTAAGTTATGACATTATTACCATCTCTTTTATTCTTTAATTATTAATAAATCTTCAGATTTTTCATCTCTGTTTATGAGAATTGTGTATGTTGCAATTATCTTTTATATAGTAAGAACCATTTTAATATTTCCTGGATTTGTAAGTTGTTTATGTAATTTCAAGCGTGTATCAACAATGATTAAAAAACTTTTAGAAAACAAAGTTTTTGATCTCAACTAATAAATTGGATTTGTCTCCTGTTAAGATAGGTAGTTATACTTTTGCAACTGTAAAACAGTTTACTAAGGAACTCTGATCTCATGTACCAACGATCTGAAAATTGAAATAAACAATGGAATTTGTTTGACTAATAGAAGTTTTCATGGCCCCAGAAACTCTAATTCAAGTCTTATTTCTATAAACACCAAGTTAAGCATATATAAAACTTTAATCGAGCCTATTGCTCTGTATGGCAGTGAATGTTGGGCCCTCAAATCTGAGGAAGAAAAGTTTCTTAAGGAAAATCTTTGGATCTATCAAGAGAATAATGAGTGAAGAATTCTTGACAATCATGAAATATACAGGAAATAAGGCGGCATTTGCATTATGAGAACTATACAAGCATAAGTTATTATGTGGCCTTGACGTAGGTATACCAATGCGTTTTTCTACCAAAAAAGTAACTATTTCGAAAATTGAAAGGACCAGATGTAGGTGACTAATTCCTACACGATGGTTAGACGATGTTGAAAAAGATCTCAAACTAATGCAGTGTTCCTCACCTTTTTTACCATGCCCTCCATAAGCCTTAGAAATATATTCTTATGCCCCATATAACAAATCAAAAGTAGAGAACATTATCTCTAGATTACATCACAGGCCACGAGTTTTGCGAAAAATTAAACATTGTTCATCTTATACAAGAACCCATAAAATAATATCAGTTTTATTTAAATACCGCCACCAGAAAAATGCAAAATGCAATTTTTGGTACCTCTAACTGCTGATAGCGGAATTCGAACCACACACAAACTTGGAATTTAAGACAATTCATGAAATTTAAATTATTTCAGATGAACTTTCACTAGATCTACATACGAAGGACATCTTGATCGGAACTTTAATCCATGTTCGCATTTCTGAACTTTAGAATCAATTCGCTCGGGATTAGTCAAAATCGCATAAAGGCTATCGAATATAGTTAATACACCAAAAGTTAGCCATGCTCAGAGATTGATTATACACCCACGGTATTACACCAAGTATCAAATAGTTTCTCGTTCCGTAGCTTTGGGATATCGCGATTCCAATCTGTTGAGGTCGAGAATATCTCTCTATAGAATACTCATTAAAAAGTCTCAATTCTTTAAAGCATTCAACAAATTTTGTTGAGTGTTTGCAATTCGAATCCAGTGATCATTTACATACTGGCTATAGGACAGTAGAAAAAAGATAGATTACCATCTTTCAAGTCCAAATTTTGTTTTCTAGTGGTAAGATCCTAGAAGATAATATATATATAAGCAATTATTTAAACTATACAAGTCGCTTCTTTCTTTGCAACTGAAAGAATGTATTCAGAGGTACAAGTTTAGATAATGCAACTTTTTTCCTTTTGGGCATTAAAGATTCCTGTACGAACTTTCTCAAGACGTCAAGAATTGTGGATATAAATTATCCTACAGAACCCACAAAATGATTAGTTGCAATTACACAGAAATTTTTTTTTAAGATGCTAAATCGTGTCGAATGATCCTTTTGAATCAATATCGTATTATTGAAGCAATACGGGGATAACGTTACCAACCTCCTAGCTAAACTAAATTCGAGTGGCGAGCATGATACGTCATCACGCTTAATTTACGCGAGGACTGCAAGTTCAATCCGATTTAATGTAGATTAGCTTCAAGATGGCTTTAAAAAAATTCCTTACCTGCCATCTATTGGTTACGAGATGGCTTCTCCATCAACTAGGCTACCATAAACTCACGCTGGTAAACAAACACTTCCCCTTAAAAAACTAAATGATTCATTAACGATCTTGCCGATTGCGATTCAAGACTTAGTGCGTAACATAAGCTATCTTAACGATCAAGCATCCTTTCCCTGGCATTATTCATGGCATTAAATTCTTGCACCGGCGTTAAGGCTCTGAAGAAAGTGACCCTCAATAACATAAGATAACGAGTTGGATCAAATGTGATCATTACCCATAGCCAATTTAGAGTTAATCATATGCAGATCAATGAAGAGTAGATGGAGTCTAAAATAAAATTACCATCCGGAGTGTCAGTTGTCACTACATGAACAAGTAGTAGCAAATAAAAAAAAAAGCCAAAAATAAGAAAAGTACATCTTTATTAAAATACCACAGCACAATGATCAACATCGTTTTGTAGACGGATTTCATTTACGACACAGTTATAGATTTGTATCTAGTCAAAACACATTGAAGTAGAGCTTCTAGACTTACTGCAGTAGTATTTAGAACACCAAAATATTGCAAGGTCCATGGTCAAATATCAGAAGGTTAAACAAGACGTCAGATAATGTACCGCTTCTAGAAGCCTCTGGATTTCTGCGCCGAGATGAATTCCGGATAGTCAATGAAACCGTCCAAGTTACTGTCATCCATAGATAGGATGGGGTCAATCATAAAAGCGAGTTCTTCGTGTTCGAAGATCTTTGTCGTTCCGTGATGGGCGTGGTCTTCTCCCGTAGCTTTGCATTCTTCGACGTGCCAGTGGAGAAGAGACTTTACCAACTCGCATCCATCCAGCTTGTTATTGTTGTCACTGTCATGCATTTTGAAATACAAGAACTTCATGTCATGTTCAGCCATTTGGTTGAGATCCACAACACCGCTCATATGCTGACCGATGTGCTGGCGTTCGCCTTCAGCTGATAAGGACATCATCACTTCAGGAGAATCACGAATATGGTGATGTAGCTCCGTACTGCAAGACACATACATAAAGGATACGGCAATTACTGCAACCAAGGTAATTATCATAGTCATCCTGAGTTATTTTAAACAAACGGAGGGAGAATTGTAATATTATAAAAGAGCACGTCGAACTGATGGTATCCACGTCTGTGCCTATTGGTTTTATAGGCGTATAATTCATGACGTCAGAAGTATAGAAAACAGGGGGTTTTTTTTTGTTTTACATATGGGAAAAATAGGGAATAAATAATGATAAAAATATATCTGCAATTTAATTTTATTTACTGTATTTTTGGTGGGCTAACTTTGAAGTCAAATGCATTGAAAGCTATTCATTAATTTCGACAAATTTGCATACTTGTAGTTTGAAAATTGGACGTCTTCAGAGCAGGGCGATTGTGGCAATTAAAATCTCAGTAAAGAATATTTGTATGTTTTTTTTTATGCAAGAGCTCGTGAAATAAGAACTAAAACTCCTAATATGTTGGTTTCATTATACTCTTTATTTTTAGCTAAAAGAGTTTCCTTAGTTTTCTGATACTTTGAATTTTTCATTGAAATTAAGCAGATAGAGAAAGTCTCTCATTAAAATGTGGAAATTTTTATATTTCGAGAGTATAAATTACAGAATTATTTTTTTTTAATTAAAGTACCTTACCGACAGTCATAGGAAAGTTTT
The DNA here is from genome assembly GCA_019973955.1 of Trichonephila inaurata madagascariensis. Classification (NCBI taxonomy): domain Eukaryota; kingdom Metazoa; phylum Arthropoda; class Arachnida; order Araneae; family Nephilidae; genus Trichonephila; species Trichonephila inaurata. The sequence continues at coordinate 737,199 of BMAV01015114.1, forward strand.
AAGGAGTTTTTAGAGCCAACTTGACATTAGGTCATGAATATCAATGTTATAATGATCATATAAATAAAAAAAAATGAAAGAAAAGGCACAAATCTCGGTTTCTAATAATAATATGAGAAACCATGCATTTTTAGCTTGTTTGGATTTTTTTGTCGTATTGAAGTCCTCTGACCAATCAGAGAGTAATTGAAGGTTTATTTACGTCGCACTATAAAACAACACAATGACTATTGGCGACAGACCTAATAATTTTTAATGACGATCAAGTGACACGAATGACACTTGAACTGGCATCTCTCCCTTCGAACTTCAACAGCACGGCAGCGTGAGGACTTCGAGTCACGACAGATTTAATGGGCATTAATTCCCTTACTCGATGGCATGGTGGTAGTGGCGCCAGGAATCGAACCCATGGCGCACCGGCCACGAGTTCGGGACCACGATCGATAGGCTACACGACAACTCAATCAAAGAGAGAAATGCAAAATAAATAAAGAAACAAAACAATGTTTTACTTATGTATTAGAGTTCCACAATTCAGATATAGATCTCATCTTATGACTATGGTTCGAAGTTATTGCGTCAAGTAGAAACAGAAAACTAGTGTTCGATAAAACAATCCTAATAGATGACCAGGTTTTGAAAATCTACTTCCAAGACAAATGTTAGAGACCACGGTAGCCTAGTGGTCCTGTTTACGGACTCGTGGTTGGCATGTCACAAGTTCGAGATCAGTGTCATTGAGGATCTGCCGTGTAGAGCGACTGATGCACGTCAAAATCTGTCAAGGCTCGAAGTCCTCCTGTTGGTGTGGAAATTTAGAGAGGGAAATCTGAGCTCAGATGTCATCCACGTCTCTTCTCTGTAGCTCAAAGTTACGAGGTATCCCCGTGTTTCCTTGTAGTGCTACGTTAGTAAGCACTCGCTCAATAGAAATGTTAAATGTTCTAATTCTGTAATTTGCTTTATTTTTAATTACTAATAAAAATTTACTTTTTTTCGGAAAAAGAAGAGCCAAATAAAATAACAAGCAGCGTCAATAGTTTTATTTTAAAGTGCAATCATTATAATGAAACGAGGTAAAACATTCTTAGGTAATTGTAGATTTTATGGCTAGCGGTATAGCAATATTCACATGGTACATTCGTGACTGGTAATATTCGCATCGAGATGCGGATTCGAAACCTGATTTAATTGTAGACCGTCATACAGATTAATAGAGGTTTCTGCATGTTAATATTGAATCCTAGATTTTAGTGTGTTCATGCGTGGAAGATAGAAAAATGTGGCATCGGCTTAGTTGCTATTCTCCACCTCGACTTCGACGATGCATCGACACTTGACCGTGGTTAAAATCAGGAGGTCCATCGACCATGGTCATCGTATTGCTGTAGAGCTACGTCAAAGCAAACCAACCCATCTGAATTAACTGTGTCCAATTAGGGTAGTCATTAAATTTGGTCCTGCTAAGAAATTTAATTTTGATGTTTAAGACCATTTTTATAGAACACATTATAACATAATGGAGACATTAGTTTTTAATGTATACAGCCTATACATTTGAAGTCAGATTGATTGAAACAAAGTAAATTGCCTATCAGTGTGTTTTGTGTATGCCCCTTTTTAACCCTTTACGTATCATGTAGCCCAGTACTTCTCAAAACTTTCAATATTGGCGACCCAATTTTCTATCTTAATTTTCATCGCCCCCATACAGTGACAATGTACACAATAATATACGATCTTAAATATAAACCGTACAAATTATCAATATAAGTATGAAATTTTGTATTGTTGCTTTAAAGTAATAAATATTTTAAGTTATTTTTTTAAGTACTATAGAGGATAATTATTAAGTTACTTTTCATAGTTCAGAATGTATTTTGTTTCGGTTCCTTTCAGTAAATTAATATATTTTTTAAGTAATCATTTATTTTCGACTTTTCAATATGCTCGCCCCTATCACACCTCCTAAGGGGGCGCGCCCCATAGTTTGAGAAACGCTGAACTAATGGGTATCAACTGATGGAAGGCTATTGTTACTGATAGGGTCAACTGGAGGATGATGAGGGAATCAGCCTTGGTCTGCAGGGTTTTAAGCTTATGAAGAAAAAGTCGTTTATCTCTATTCATTACGTATTATTTTTTAATTGCAGTATATAAAAAAATAAAATATTTGTTTATAAATACAGAAAAATCTACTCAGGAGGGGGATATAAACATTTTGAAGTATGTGCCTATCTTTACTACCTGTTTCTCTACCTATCTAAACTATCTATCGCGCCATTAAACACTATCATAATACTGAAGTGATCAATTATTGATTTACCAACTACGAAATGAATAATATTCTTACATTGCCTAACATACCTTACCATGTCTTGCCCAAATATCTATTTTTCCTTTCCTCTCTTTCTTTCAAGAAAAATCGTTACTATAACGAGTATTATCAATAAGGAAAAAATTCCATTGATGGGATAAATAACAGGAATGAGAAGCTTCTTCTTCTTTATAAGCTCAACAGTCTTTTGCGGGCCAATGCTGACTCGCTGATCCTCCTCCAGTTGACCCTATCAGTAACAAAGGCCTGCCATCATTTGTGATTTCCATTAGTTTAAGATCCTTTTCAGCATCGTCTAACCATCGTGAAGATGGTCGTCCGCTACGTCTGCTTCCTTCAATTTTCGAAAAATTTACTTTTTTGGTAGTGTAACGTCGTGAGTAGGTAACAAATGAAAGATTGTCACAGCTTAATTTTAAAATAAAAGAATTATTCATTCGCTTCATAGGTTATTATAGTCACACTATACTATACTACACTATAGTTACTATAGTTATAAAGTCACAGTTATATGCCAAGCCGGTGCAGTCAGTGTCAGTCACGGAAATTCCATTTTTTCCCAAAAGGCACTCGCTCAACTCTCCAATCTCTTTTTTTTCGGGGCTCCTCTCCAGTTTTCTCCATCCAGGGCTCTCCTCAAGTTTTTCCATCCAGGGCTCTCCTTTGAAAAAAAAAACCCCTTTTAAACACCAGGGGCGGGTCTACAACACATCCCTCGTCTCTTCTCATTGGCTGGCCACAAAAGTCTGCCCTCGTCCCCGGGCCACATTCGCGTACTATTTGTGCGGCAAACACAAATACATTCCTGGTCCGTCTGGAAACTAAGGACGCTATAATTCTTATCTAACTTCTGAACACCCTTATCCATCACACCACCTGGGTTCTATAGTCCAATTCTCTCGAAACCGGCCTAAAAGACAGGATTCTTTCATTCAGGCTTCGCCTATTGTCAATGGGATCCCGGCTCTCTTTGACCATTATAACTTCTAGACCGGGTGTCGGCGTTTGCCCGAGTTCAGACAATAAACAATGACCCCATGGCCACTCAGGTTTACCCCAATCGAAGACGTCACAGTAGGAAAAACATCGGTATATTTGTACAGTGAGCCCAGCCACCTAATACGTGATGCTTTTATAGTTCTCCAATGTCAGTCCCACCATATTTTCTATATTTCCTGTAAATTTCGTGATTGTAAAGATTTATCCATTCATTGATTTCTTGAATAGAGATCCAAAGATTTTCCTTAAGATTTTTCTTTCAAAAATTACCAGCATTTTCCCCTCTGCTTTATTGAGTTCACTTCCACACTTCCATACTGAGCAATAGGCCTGATTAAAGTTTTATATATGCTCAATTTAGTGTTTATGGAAATAAACTTAGACTTTAATTGGTAATGAGAAGCTTAGAAATTTTTTTTAAAAAAATTTAGGAATATGATTGCAATGTGGGTTTGAATGTCATCATTCTTGCTCTGCAACTTTGTTAGTTAATATACTGTTGAAAATATCCAAAAAATATTTTAAAATAGAATACACGAAGAAAGAAAGAAAATATAAACCATGTATAAAAAGCTAAAAATAAATACGCGTTTTAATCTGGCGATTTATACTTACTGGATATATAGTGCGGTTATTCAAAAAGATACATGAACACACTATACATGTAATTTACAATATCTGTCTCTTTCATGGATATTAGTGGTATAATAATGAGCCTTCTGACTACCCCCATGCGAAGAATGTTTTGAAGTTTTTTTGTAAACAAATTCTTTTCTGGGCATTTGAGAACATCTATTTCAATGAAAGGACGTTGCCGGTCACGGCGCTTTAATTTTAAAGTAGAGTGGAGACACAAAGGGCTATGTGACGGGAAATTTAACCATCTACTAGAACAGTGACGCCTTCTTTGGTAGCAAGCTCCCAAATCACGTCACTGCGTTTTGAGTACCAGCAACGGAATATCAAACATTTCACTGGATCATAGAAAAATGGAAAAGGCGCTTGGTCCGACGAATCACTTTTTTTGGTCCTTCACGTTGAATGACGAGTGTAAATACACCGATTTCATGCGGAAATTCTAGTGCGTAATTGTTGGAATTCAAAGCGGTGACGTTGGTATTATGGGTTGGAGCATATTGGGACTTATCATGTCCATAGAATAAGTGCTGTGCGGATCAGGTGCACCCTTTCATGGTAACAATGTTCCCGACGTCTTCCAGCAGAATAATGTATTGTGTCATAAGGGCGAAATCAACAGGGAATGGGCCATTGAACAATTTACTGAATTTCTAATAATATCTTGGCTTCTGAATTTGCCTGACATGAATCAAATCGGATATTTGGTGTTCTACGTAAAAAATAGAAGTCGTGCTGTCACGCTAACATCTTGGAATGTGTAGGAATTGGAAAACTATTTGATAAATGCTTTTTTTCCAGATATCACAGACTATCTATCAGCACCTTTCCAAATCAATGATTCTCCGGATGTTAGTGGTTTTGAGGGTGGAAGGTGTTCTACTTCAGATTAAATAGGGGTTATACATTGTAATGGCTTTTCAATTTGTGTGTGGGTGTATGTGTAGGGGTGTGTATGTGTTGTCTGCGTGGGATGTGTGAATGTGTAGAGTGTATGTACGGTGTGAGTATGTGTAGGGTGTATGCTTGGTGTGTGTATGTGTGGTGAGTGTATGTGTTGTGTACATGTGTGGTATGTTTGCGTTGTTTATTTGATTTGTGTGTAATTGAAGAAAACGTTTTAGATTTAAACACGAAATGTCGCTCATGGTAAATTTACCTCCTCTCTTTTATTTGTTTTTTGTTGTGAAATACAAGAATATTGAGAACAACTTCCAGAGAATTTTTTAATTTGATATATACCAAAGGGACATCAAAATTTATGTGCGAGTGTCTTAACTGAACTTTGAATACGTCGCCTACACATTTTACTGGATTAGTTAAGGTCCTGGCAATCTCCAGTAAATGAAGTGTGCATTGATTTCATCATCTAAAACGCTCAGAGAGCGAAACGTCAGATGTGATGATTACTGACGAAATAGTGCAGAAATTTTCTGAAGAGGCTCACTTGTTACGTTATCGACCAGAAGTGTGTAATCAGTCGAGGACTTCTGAAGTGTTTAAGATAAAACGTGATCTAAAAGAAACAATCTTTGTGCTACTGATTACTTCCCATTACTTTAGTGGAAATAGTAGTTTGGAGTTTCGATTGAAGACTCGTAATCTTATCCATTCGAAAAAATAAATATTTATGTATTTTGTTTTTGATTTTCTTATTTGATTACAAATCATATTTATTGATAAAGACTTCAAATGGGGCTTTGAAAGAAAACGTAATGAAAATTACGCACTGAAAAAGTTTTTCATAAAAGTTCTATAAAATATTGACGAAATATTATTATCTAATATTTGAGTTATACTTATCATGGGTAGTTAGTGCATTTTTATTATGACCATTTAAGTTAGCAAAGCTTCCTCCCTTGATTGATGTATCAAAAATATTGTTTATGTGAATAAATGCTGTTTATGATTAACCCAATTTAGAATGTGCATATCCATTAGTTCGTAATTTTTCTTTTAAAATCATGCTATAGAGTGTGATTCACTACCAGGCAGATAAACTTGCAGGGTGTGTAGGGGGTACAGAAAGGCGACTCGGAGCCACATAGTATTGCAGGATCGCAAATGCCGTAGCTGCGAGCTATGGTACTAAGAAACTGAGGGAAAAAAAGAAACAGCAACACATTAATGTGACACAAAATCTTTTATTGAAAGTTTGTACTGCAACAGGTGTTTGAAATTACTACCAGAACAGGCCTGAAAGTGATGCTGCATGGAGTTCCTTGCGTTCTGGAAGGTTCCTCCGGGCAGTCTTCTAGTACAGCGGTCGCCAAAGTAGTGGTCCGTGGACCACTAGTGGTTCTCGAGAAATTTTCGCTGGTTCCCAGAAAAATGTGGAATATACTTACTGACATCGTGTTAAGTTTTAAGATGTCTTGAATCATAATTCAATTCATAACATTATGTGAAATATGTGGTAACATGGTAATATGTGGATAATAGATCCATTTGCAGCGAAAATTCAGGTTAATAATTTAAGTATGCATCTAAAAGAAAGCCTCATCGACCTATCATCCGACGAAACTCTCATATATGTATTCCATTCATCCTTATCAATATCTCAGTTTTGGCTTTCCATAAAAAGTAAATACCCTTTTTTTAGTGAACAGGTGATGAAAATTCTGATTCAATTCTCCACAACTTGTTTATGTGAAAATACCTTTTTATCTATCATAGCCATCAAAACACGGTACCGTTCTCAGCTTGAAATAAATGCAGTTCTCTGTATTGCTATAATTACATTGGATCCAAATATCCATAATCTTATTTCCAGTATAACCACAAGGACATCCATCACATTAGGAATGTATAATGCCAAAAGTTTGACATACTTAAACCGTTGTTTAATTGTTTAGTTTTTACAGTTTTTGTTTATTTTATTATGGTTTTTTAATGAAGCTTTCATATAATTTGGCTACAATTAATAGTTTCATATTATTAACTAGGTACATTTTATGTGTGTTCTTAGATGACAATTTTTTTTTTTTATAAATATATTTAACACTTAAAAAATCCTATTAGTGGTCCGCGAGCTTTAAATTATGAATTTACTGGTCCTTGAGGTCAAAAGGTTTGGCGACCGCTGTTCTAGTAGATGGCGCTGAACAGAAGGTTTCATGAACATCGATCCTGCTGGAATTGGTCATTTGCGATCCGTTTCTTGAGGTAGTAGGATGAACTCGTGTTCAAACGAGGAACTACTCGTCATGCTGATCGTGTATGAAGCTGCGGATTGTAACGGGCACGTCAGTTGTCTCGGAAACTTTACCCGAACAGGCGTGTTCCACATCATACGACCTTCACAAATGTGAACAGGTGGTTATGTGAGATTGGTTCTTTAACGAGAGCCACAATGAATCAACTGCGAACGACGAGAACACCTGGCATAGAGACGTCTACGTCTTACGACTCATAGAAGACAATCAAAGAATGAGTACACAAGCGATTGCCAACCAAGTGAGTTCATCTCAATCCATTGTCTGGAGGATACTAGCAGCAAACCTTTGGTTGATTGATTGATTGAATATTAACGTCGCACTGTTCAGCTACACGAGGGCTTTTGGCGACGGACCACGTAATTTTGAACCATGGTCAAATAACGTGGACGACACCTGAGCTGACACCTCCCTCTTCTAACTACCACACCACACCAACGGGAGGACGTTTCAGCTCTCGACAGATTTAGCGTGCATCGCTGCCCTACACGGCGGGTCTTTAGTGGTACTGGGCTCAAACTCGTGACAAGGCAAGCCACGGTCCGATACCTATACCACTCGGCTACCGCGGCCACAGCAAACCTTTGGACAGCGGTGGATAGGTCGTGGTGACCCGGTTCATTGGTCTTCTAGATCAGTGTCCCGCAACCTTTTTATCGCTGCTGACCGGTCAACGTTTGATAATTTTACCGCGGCCCGCTGAGGGTGTGACACGTTGATTGTTTATACTTTAGATTGTTTTGATTTAACCATTTTAATTTAGTTACATTTATATAAATATGTCTTCAGAATAAAATATAGTTACACCAAAAATGAATAAAAGTGATTTCCGTGGAAAGTTGCGCAAATCCGAGAGAAATGCACCACTTTAAATAAAATGGCAATAGTTTAATGTTCTTTAGGCGGTCCGGCACCATTTTATCTACGGACCGGGGGTTGCGAATCACTGTGCTAGATCACCCGACCTGTCATGCATGAACCTTCTTCTGGGATCATATGAAGAGTATGGTGTTCGAAACTGCCCTAAAATCATGATTTTTTTAAAAAAAATTGATAAATTTTTTATGATTTTACTTTACAGGCCATTTTATTAGCTTTATAAAAATACCAAGGATTTTATTTTCCATTCACTAGAATAAAAACTACAAGTGTTTTAGTAAAAGCAGATATCATAACTTTACATAAGATGTCAAACTGTGAAATGCGTTGTACTCGAAATGTGTTTCTTTCCAAAAGCTCAGACAGGGACAGCAATTGCTCAAAAAGTTTTCAAAATAATTGGCTAAAATATTTTGTGTATGTTCTGTATAACTGTAGAAGTGTTTTAACTTACAGTTTTATCAATCTCTGTTTTATTACAAATTTTACAGTTCTTTATATAAATATATAATCACTGTTTTTCTTAAGCAATTTCATATAATAACTAAGATAAATTGCTCTAGTTTGTGTAAAAATTAAAATATCTCTTATCCTGAAGGTCATTTCAAAAAGGAACAGCAAAGTAATACATCAAAATTGAAAAATTAAGAATTTGCTCATTTACTATTTGTACAGAGCGGGCCTCGTTTATGTAATATTTTGTCAATTTTTACCCATTTTTTCCTATTTTAGTAGTAATAATTTATTTTTCTCTCCTTAATTTTAGCCTTTTTTCTTAAAATGTACTAAATAAATCTAAAAA
>BMAV01015114.1:746170-763800 GCA_019973955.1 Trichonephila inaurata madagascariensis
ACAAAAAAAAAAAAATCTCCATATCTTTATTTTTTTTAAAAAAAATTGTCTCAAGTAGTCGGATACCTTAAAGATCGCATTGCTTGAATATGTGTAGCTGCTTGGAAGATACGTAACATGCCACGGATCTTCCAGAACGTAAGGTATTCCGTGCAGCGCCACTGTCAGGCCTTCCAGACGACTTTGGATTATAATATAGCACTCTTGTTATAGTACAACTTTTCAGTAAAATATATTTTGTAGCGTTAATGTGTTGTTTTTTTTTCTTTGTTTCTTTGAAAAGTGGCTCGCAACAACGGCGTTTGCGCCTTTGCATTCCTATGGGATTCCGAGCCGTCTCTCTACCCCCTACACACCCTGTAAGTTTGTCGACCTGATAGCGAATCACCCGATAGATTAAATGTATTTAATTATACATGCATACATAATTGATTAATTTGATTAATGTAATTTACATATAAATAACTCTTAATAATCTCTCTCTCTTTACATATATCTTAACTCTTTACATATAATAACTCTCTTAACTCTCTCTCGCAATGGAATAGGTTTTGCAATTCTTGCTTTTTTAAATAAAAAACCATGCTTTTATCAATTTGCCAAAAATAGCCACTAATGATATTCATTATCTTGTTATTATATTGGCTAAAGTAAGCACAACTGTCAATAACTCATTAATTATTGAGTGTTAATTTTTGATTTATTTAATAGACGTTAAATGAATTGGGCTGTCAATGGATTTGGATAACCAATTTTAAATGTATGTTTTTAATAAGGCTCATTCATTTACTTTTGGTAATTGAATTTTTGTTCAAGCTAAGAAAGGACACTCTTTATTGTTTTTTTAAAAATAAATTTGAGATATTTTTAAAATTGCATTTTTTTTTTCTTCTGAAGCAGAATATACGTATATGTTTTGTTTTATACCTTACACTCTAAAACGTAGTTAAAAATCATAAAATGTATATTAGTGAATGAAGCATCTAATGGAGAAATTGAAAACACTTTAAAACTGGTGTTTTATTTTAAACACAAAATATTAATCACAGCATTTCTTAAAAGCCATAATCAAAGTCGGAAAAAGACTTCGTAATTATTGATTTTAAATGTTAACTATTTATTGAACTAAAAAATTGTGTTGATATTACTCCTTTTTTTTCTTAATGTTTGTGACGCACGGGAGAGTTATAATATTTTTTTTCCCTTTTACGTATTAAACAAGTCAACAACAATAAATTGAATTTGTAGTCTTTAGTAAATATTGGGCTTCAAACCGTAATTTTTGGTTCCAATTTAACTAGATATTGAATATACATATATAGGTTAAGTTCCGGTTTTCGTTCCACCAAAAATTACGGTTTTCTGTTTTTGGTTCAGTTCCGAATGGATAATTTTATTTTATTTATACTTTTATTTGAACTAAAATGATAAATCTATTATAAACAAAAGATACAATTCTATCAAAGTTTAGAAGATGTTATTCTTTTTTTAATTGTACACTATATTAATTGATACAATTAATCAGCATGCATGATACGAGCGGTGAGCTGAGAGCGGCTTCATTGGCATTATTATCCATTATCAAAATGGCGTCGATTATGTTAATTACGCATAACGCTTGCCGCTCACCTCGTGCACTTGTCCTTGAAATAATTTCGTAAAAATATATGTGATAATTATATAGTTGACTTTAAATTAGAAAATATTGATAACTTGGTTACAGTAACAAACTGAGCGAAGATAAATCGAACCGAAATAATCCGATATTTTCTTCGGTTCAGTTCTGGTTTTCTTCCCTACAAAAATAGCAGCTTTCTACATTTTTCAGTTCAGTTCCAGTTGGAACCCCTGGTAAATACACATTATTGCTTATTATTTGGAAATAAAGACATGCAGTGTATTAGATAGATGAATATTTCAATAATTATAGATTGTTTGTTTGTTATTTCATAAAATATAAAAATAAACAAAACAAGTTTGTGAATTTTAACATATATTTTTATTTCTATCTCAATGAAACAAATTGAGAGCAATACTTTTCTTGTATTTGTCAACTTATTCTGAATAGCACTATAATGCTAATTTTTCATAAGGTTACTAATTTAGTATTTTTAATTTGGGTTGGTTGCAATTACTACTAGATCTTTAGCAGTGGACTTAGTTATTAAAACTCGGTTAAGTGATAAGAATGATTATTATTATTTTCAATAGATAATGCTTTTTTCTCTACAGTTTCGAAGTAAAAGATATATTCATTTATTTTATAATAATTTTGAAGGATTTTATTTATAAGGAATACTTGTAGTTCATAGAACCCGGCACTATATAAAAAGTAGTTCATTATCATTACCATGTTTTTAAAAATTTATTTCATATTTTTTAGTGGTTATTACTATTAAAGTAATAAATAATATGGAATATACTTAAAAGAAGGGAAATCTGTTACGAAAATTAATTTAAACAAAATTAGGTGTAAAAGTTGCTTTAAAATTAAAGTAAATAAATAAAAACTGTAGTATTTTGCTTAAAAAATAATTTAATTAGAATTTTCCAAGCACTGACTTCAAAAACATGCAAAACATAACTCTAATTAAGTAAAAGCCAAAAGAGAAATAAAAATGCATGAATTTTGTGTTTGCCATCAAATTTCAGTCTTAATTGCATTAAATTTAAAAAGAAAGATCACAGACTTCGAAAAAATCCGTAGTTTCAATTTTCCATCAAAATATTTTTTATTTCTTCTTGCATCTTTTCATTCTTTTACATTTCTATTTTATTAAATTGAACGTAACTCAGTTTTAGAAACTCGGAAGTATAATTTTTTTACAAAAACTTGTATTTTGTTGTAACTTGAAAGAAAAAAAATTAAAGCCAAGGAAAAATATCATATGTACTGCGGGAAGTAAAAATATTAAAAATATATACAAATACATATTTGAACTGTGTTCTTTTTTTTAAAAAAAGATTATTCCTTTCAGATTATTCAGAATTTCACTTATTTGAAAATAAAACCTTGAAAAAAAAAAGAATTGTAAAAAAATGTTGTTAAATCTTATATATATTTTTTAAATTGATTTGTATCAATAATGTTCTTGAAGATTTAAAAATACACTGGTGTCTAAAAGTTAAGAATAATTTGAAAACTGTATAAATGAAACAAAAAAAATTAGAATTGTTCATTTTGATTTAATAATGCAAGCTAATGACTGCGTATATGCAAAATTATCGGTTATTATAAAGTAAGACGTGGTTGAGGTGGTTTGAAATGATGCTCTTAAAGTGACTTGTGGTTCTAATTCACAGACAACAATGCAATACATCTTGAAAGTGAAAAAGTTAAGTGCATAACAATAGTCAGATAGATCCTAAGACTTAAAACCGATTGAACCTATTTAGCTATTAAGACGAAATATTTCAGCTATTCAGTTTCCACTCTTCTTACCCCTGTCAAACCATCATAGAATGATATCACTAAAACAACGGTGTGTATGGACGTAATGAACTTAATATTATTGGAGGAGATCATGTGATCAGAATACAATATAGCGATGAAGCTCTGAAATCCTTATATTTGTCTTTTTGAGATGCTATAGATCCACAATTCTTATTCATAGGCTACAACGCGACACAGGAAAACGCGACGTATAGGGAAATTCTTTAATGAGAAGATATCAAGCTAATACTTTGACCATCTAGTTCTCCAAATTTAAATCCGATTGAGCATGTTTAGGTTGCAATTGAATTAAAAACTCCATGTAATTGAACATCCATTACAGAATAAAGTTGATCTCAAAACTGAATGGCAGAATCTGTCATTTCAGTGATTCAGATTTTATCATAGCACAAAATACCGCCATGATTTTTTTCTTGCAACAATAAATGATCACACTCCTTACTAACCAAATTTACCGGTTTGTTGTCTTTCCTTGCAGCAATAGATGGACCTCTTGTTTTCCCACCATCCCCCTCCCTATTCTATAAATCCAGCAATAAATCAATTTTTAATTTTTCTTCAGTTGTTCTCTTTATTTGCTATATTTTTTCTAAGTCTGACAAATTTGAACCATTCTGCTTTTGCTTTAGCACCGTACTTAAATTCTATTCATACTGGTACTTTTTGTTAGCATGACAAAATGTGTGTAAAAAGCAAATTTCTGTGTGTTCTTAAACCGGAATATTCAATCATGGTTAATGTTGCATGTGGCAGTCTTGTTTCTTCAGGCAACGGTCCAACTTTATCAGCTCTGAGCAAGTTAAGCATGACGGATGTAATCAGTTACATATATATATGATGCTTTTTTATCGGTGATTTATTAACAGGCATATATCTCTCTCAGTTTACGTCTTAAGGATTATAAAATGCGCCTTTGTTATCTTTTTTTTTAGTTTGACATTATTTTCTCTCTTTTTTAACTCCTCTCTCTCTTTTGTTTTTTGTCTTGTTTATTATAATATTTTTGGTACAAATCGTTTTGCTGAAAGGAAGGATTTCTACAATCTAATTTAAATAATGTTTATGATCCAAAATTAACTTTCATTACATTTTAAATAAGAATTCACTGATTGTGTCAGTTTTTTTTTTTCTTAAGAATTATCTAAGAATTTCTTATTCAATTCTTAAGTCTTTTAAATATCATGAGATATATTGTCTTTTAAAAGTTACATTTGTATTTTATTCAGAAGAGGAAAAGTGAATATAAATCACAAAGCGTATATTGCATCGTTTACGATGATAAGTCGGGATTTCAAAATATTAAAAGAAATGTCTCTTTAATCATTTAAAATGTTTTAGTATAACCAAACGTAATGCATAAATAACATATTTCTGATTATATTTCTCCTCTCAGGCCTTCTAACTTGCATAGCTTACATGAAAAATTATTCAAAAAAAAAGCTCTGAGTGTGTCTTGACTATAAGGTCGCAGGTGAAGTTTGGAACTCCGAATAAACAATCATTGTTATAAAAATAAGTAATTTTACTTTGAATCACTCGATTTATAGTAAAAAAAGATTATAAACCGAGGGAGAAATCAAACTAATTGCCTCTTAAATTTCTAAGGAAAATAATTAAGCACTTAACTGAGTGATACGATGAAAGAGCATTCGCCCGGTCCCGGGTAAATTTGATATTCGGTCTAGAGCTTCTTTAGAAGAGCACCAAGGCTTCCGACTATCACTTCGTAAATCTCACTATACTAGCAGCCTAACGACTAACTCTGACACACACTTGCTAGGATTTAAATTGTACTCAAATTAGCATACAATAGAGTTCTTTTTACGGAAGGTGGTTTTAAACTCATACAGCAGTTAAAGAAGTATTTTTTCCCTAGATGATTAGTGAAAGGATACGAACAACACGTCACACACTCTTAAACCTAAAAATCCATTGAATTGTAATACATAGATATTACTACCATATTTATATACTGAAATCTAAGCTGCACTTTTTTCCAATGTTAATGCTGCTGAAAATCGAGCGTGACACAGAATCGAAGGAGAAAAAAAAATCATTGGATGGGGCAATTAGAGTAATTACATGTTCACGAATGTATTTAAAAGTTTATAATATTGGTAAAATAACTAATTATTCACTTCTTATTAGTTCTCATTTTAAATTTAATTTAATTTCGTAAAATTGAATATCGATAAAGCATTTTACACTACTTCATTTTTCACAATAACTTTTGAGAATTTGGGATGTGGCTTAGAATTAATGGAGCTTAGATTCGAATAAATACGGTATTTAAGATACACAGAAGAGATTGAGATTGCTAAGTGAACGAAATAAAGATTGAAAATATATATAAAAAAAGATGTAATTAAAGATTTGTAATGACAAAATTTAAAGCTATTTTCTTATTTTTCTACGCAGTAATTCATTCCATTTGTAAGATGTTGTATTTATTAAAATTTCTTTCAAAAATTCATTTCAATTAAAGGTAATAGGTATCTTTATTATGAAAAAAATTGCTCACGAAAGGAGAGTTTGAAAAAAATGGAGAATTAATGACAAGTAGAATGTGATAATTTTGGCAAAAAATATAATTCCAAAAGCTCTAACTGCTTAACAATTTATTCTTAAAGAAAGGAAATTGAAGTTAAATTAGTATGAATTTACGGGCAAATTAATTCTGTGTACTTTTTTCGGGGGATCTTTGATGATAATGATAAATATGCGAAGAACTTGGTAAAAAATACTTTTTTCAGTTACAAGTCATGTATGAATCAAGATTATAAAGACTAGTAAAGGAAAAAAAATCTTTCTAAAAAGAGAACTGTTTATAAATCGATATTTTCTTTTTTTTAGATAAATGGTTTTCTTATAAACGTTTCTGAAAAATGAAATTTCTTTAATTAGAAAGATAAAATCGCTTCAATAATTTAAACAAGTATTTATCAATGTTATATGTAAATGATTTTAAAATGTTTCATTATTATCAAGTTGACAGTTTGACAGTTATAATCTTAGTTTATTCTTCAAAAATAATCTCACAGTAAAACAAAAAAAAAAAAAAAAGGATTAAAAAAGTTATCTGTAACTACAATCTAACAATTTCCGCTCCAGAATTGTAGATTAGATCATAAAACTGTAACTTCAATTAAAATACGTTTTTCCTTTAAAAAACTTTCTTCTTCGCAACTTGTTAAGCGCCTCGATGAAGATAATATCAGATATTCAAGCAAATTTATTGACTCGCATAAAATTTGCATTAAGAAAAAAAATATCGCAAAGAATATTCTTCTTTCAGCCAGCTCTGAATCTGAAAGATATTGAATAAAAAACAAATCTAACAATGTTGTCAAGAACGAAAGAATAAATATTCGGATCGGGTCGTCAAAGCGGCTTATCTGGGTCTTCGTTGTCTGAGATAGGGAGATCATATATCTGCATGGATAAGTGCTTGGTCGATGAGTGCGTGTATGAAGGCTTATCTGAGTGGGAAGGAGACACTGACAACTCATGACCTAACAAGTGAGATAGGGTTATATCTTGCTGCAGTGACGCCAATTCGGTGAATTTGAGGGTCAAGACATGAGAATTGCATATGTGTAAGATAATGCTGTAACGTTTTAGGATTGAAATTTTTATTAAATACATACTTTTTTAATTGTAATTCATGATTCAATTTATGTTTCCATTGTGTCCGCAAAAGTAAGAATAAATAGAGAGAGGGAGAGAGAAACTTTCCTAAACATTATTCCAGTAAAATTTGGGATCTAGTGTCTCATCCATACGTTATTAACTTAACTATTACATTTGTTATTGTTCAATTACGTTTTTATGCATTAGTTATTAACCTTAAATGTTTGCATTAGCTGTTATGTGGATATTTGTGGGTAATATCTGAACCCCTTAATTGCTGTTTATAAGCTACGTAATTCTCTCTCCAGTCCCTCCGTTTTTCACATAGGCACTCGTATGCAGTATTTTAAGGGGAATAGCAAATGCGCAAATAAGTTAAATTTTCATAAACAATGCCAAGGTCAATTAATTGCGTTCCAGAATCATCTGAATAATTTTGCCGATAGTAGTGCAAAGAGAAGAATCGTATTTCGGAAAGACGTATATATACGTGCCAGACACTCAACGTACCGGTTAAGGTATCCAACTACGTTCGGAACCGTGGTTTTAAAAAAACGCATAAATGGATAATTTTCAGGATATTTAGTGTCATTTAGATTACAATAAATGTATAAAATTGTTTTAAGGACATTTTGGCAAAAAAAATTATTTAAATACAATATTTCGGCAAAAAAATTAACTTAGAATAACATTTTTTCAAAATGTTCTCCTTTTGTTAAAAAAGCGTCTATTATAATAATATTTTGCCTGTATATAGCTCAGACCTCTGTACAGAGGCTCAATTATGATTTTTGAAAACTTCACATTATTTTCAGAGTTACAACCCATTGAAATAATTATCGGCGTTTTTTTTTCTTAAAATTTCTCCCCTCTGTTGTCGTAAGACATGGATAAATCCACTTCTAAGTTATAAATTTCAAAAATCTAGTTCAGCCTCTGTACAGATTTCTGAGCTATAGACAGGCAAAATATTATTATAATAGAAGCATTTTTCGCAAAAGGAGAATATTTTGAAAATGGGTCATTCTATGTTCATTTTTTGTCAAAATATTGTACTTAGATAATTTTTTATTGTAATACTATTCTTAAAACAATTTTATATACATTTTCCAATCTAAGTAACACTAAATATCGTAAATGTTATCCATTTATACGCTTTTGCAAAATCACTGTTCCGAACGTAGTCGGATACCTTAAACGAAGTGGTTCTATACGTCGGTGGTATTTACAGGGTTAATATCGTAAAATATCTATAACTAGTATATTTTATGTACAATAATTTTGATTTTGTATTATTTTTCTTATTGTGTATAAGAAAATTAAATTAAAAAGTTTTTTTGTTTGTTTTTGTTGTTTTTTACATATGAAGAAATAGAACTGGTTATAATTTTTCTAATGTGCCTGTCTTGTGCTGTATTAATTAATATAACTTAAGTATACCAAATTAAATTTTTTGACAGTATTAAATTTATGCTGTTGGAATATGTACTAAAATTGAGTATTTTGAGGTATTAGAAACTACTCGATAGTTTTTGCTCTGGTTCATGTAATTTAAACCATGATCAAATAACGAATATCACATTTGTGAGCAAATTCGTATAAATATTCTGCAAATATGCTTCCGTCTTAATTTCATAGTTCTTAGTAGAATGTTGATAGTTTTCTAAAGATAAAATATTACAAAGGTTTTAATGAAATTTTCATCTATTTGCTGCACTTTAAATGAAGTTAAAAGCTATTATTGTAAAAGAATTCAGTAATATGCCAAAACTCATGAACAAGGGGAAAATGAATATTCTGGTTTAATCCTAATGTTACATTTCATATAGATCTTATTAAATTATACATTAAATCTGGAGGATTTCGGATATTTCCATACAGACGCTGCACCTAAAACACGCGCACACACACAAAAAAAAACGCCGTTACACGAAATTTAACTTATTTTAAAGCTTTCTTTAGCGCAAAAAGTGTGTAACATTATGAAATGAAAATGTTACTTAACAGGGAAAAAATAAATGCATAAAGGAGAATATGGTTTATGTATCTATTTTTTTGACCAAGTGGATTCCTTTAATTTTTATAACTAAGACAAAACTATTTTTGAAAAAGTTATATGCAAAAAGAAACATGAGAGACAAGAGGCACAATGATGTATCTTGTTTTTCTCTATTGCATAAAATATCTTTAAAATGATGCAAAATGGAATTAAGTATGTAAAAAAAAATTTTTTTTTTAGAAATATTTCTGTTGAATTAATATTCTTTAAAAATATGAGTGAAACGTGAAAGAAAATAAGATAAATTGTTCAAGGTGGAAGTCATAATTGTTAAATTTATTCTTAATATTTTTTTATTGTTAATTAATGTAAAAATGAATTTCATTTCCAATGCTTTCGGGCTTAGCTGCAACAAGTGGCTTTAAAAACGTAGAAGTTTCTCTTAAAATATTTTTACAAATTCAATTCCTAACGCATTTATAAAATAAGGACCACTATATGTTGTGAATAGATATTCTTTTATTATATGTTTAATATTCCTGATACTTTTTGTATTTATTTTGAATTTTTTGCCTGAAGGATTACATAATTATGTACGTACAATACGCATAACAATTTATCTCGTTATTTTTTCTAGAACTTGTACAAAACATTGTAACCAATTTAATGTATAAATCAATGCGTGGATATATTCTAGAGAATAAAATTAAGTATATATAAAGTTGATCTGATCAATATATCATTATTTTTCAAAAACTGAACAATGCTCTTTTAGGAAAGCAATATTAGATAAATCTAAAATATAGCGTACTATTGATAACTGATATATATATATATATATAGGAAATATAGGGCCTGTATTACTAATTCTTAAATAGGAAATTATGTATTTCAACTAAAAATTAAAAAGAATTTCTGACTTAAAGGAAATGATTGACCAACTTAATGTAAACCCAATGAAAGCTTTATTCAAGTCACTATATCATTAAGAATAAATTAAATCAGTTGTACATTAATCTAATAACTTCTACTGCTATTAACTCTTTTTACCTTTTCAATAAGTTTTAAATTCCAAATTCCTCGACTCGTACAGAATCACGTATCTTAGAAAAGTTTGAAGAACTTGCGTATACAAATCCCTTTTGATTCTAATTGGAGCAGACAATAATCCGGATGTTGAATTGCGTTAAAAATGAAGATTTTACCTGGACCGATCAAAAATTGGATTAAACAAAGCAAGTTTTCCTCTAAATTTGATTTATTCTAAATACATTAAACTCACAACTGATTTGTCGACTTTGATAGAAGTACATGCAGTAAATGGTTAGCATGATTTGAATACGAAATAAATGATGAAATATGGCATTTTTCTTTCTGTCAGCAGTGATATGCAGGGTTCGTGAGATATTTGAGAACAAAATGAAGAAGAAGAAAAAAACAACTATTTTTTGTATTTATTTTTATTTTGTATTTTTTAGTAATTGTATTGTGTGTAACATGTATTTTTAAATCTGTTTTAAGTCTTATTCCATAAAATTAACTGACTTCAGCAACTCATTCACAGTTTCGATATGACTTTTAAAACAATTGCAAATCAAGTTAATTGTTTGCTTATTAACATCGCACTTAATGCAATTGGCAACGAACCTCATAATTTTGAATCCCGGCCAAGGGTTACAAGTCTAGATCAGAAATGACTTTTTTCCATGTTTACCTCATGTTCGTAGACTCTGCTGCTGTGAAGCTGCTCGTTAGTCTTTCTCTAAACGATGCCTAAGACGTAGTAATTAAGGGGTTCCAATCAAGAGAGTTTGTAAGTTACGTGTTTGTGATCGCATGATCATGAAATTATCAGCCAATCATTCCTGAGTTACATAAGCTATGTGAGAGGAATCTTTATTCTGTTGGAACACGTACAATCTCTTCCCTGTACCACCCCTTGATCCAGAGATTGATAACCATGTCTAGTGTTTTAATGTAGGGGGTGGACATTCGTTTTAGGTCCCTGTGAAAATAAGCAACGCATTATGGTAGGATTTTCTTTGATCGCTTCTCTCAGAAACTGAGTGGACGACGGAAACTTCTTGTGTATAGTTGAGATGGTCTCATCTGGTGTCGCATAGAGCCACCCTGGTCGTTTCTGTTCATTTTTTTTTATCTTCTTTAAAATTCTTCCCATGGAAGAATAAACACGTAGCATTTGAGGCTTCTTGGGATAAATGAATGAGGGTTTGTGACAAGGCTTTATCGGTATTTCTACTAATTGTCTTCTTGGGATTTCTTTGGGGCCTGAATGGCAATTCTTTTCAACCAACCCAAGAAGAGAGCGTGTTTATGCAAATTAGGAATCATATATATTGGAATATTAGCATTCGCGATGATTGCTAAGTAAAGCTCTAAGTGCTAAGTGGAGAAGTAATGCTTGAAGTGAAGTGAGATAAAGTCTAGGAGGAGAGTCTTAATTTTGTGAGTCTATCTAACAGTGCTACTGAAGATAAGCAAAAGTGGGTCGAGACCATCGAAGCATTGCCTTAGGCGGAGAAGCCAGATTAAAAGATAAATTGATGTTGTACGGACCGTAGCTGTTTTTCCAGGAAATAACGGTAAACTTTTTCATTTAAACTTTAAGGATGGAGCGGATACTATGTGACGGGCTCACGCGTCTTTTCTGTAACATAACCTCTGGGTTCTTTGACGGCCAAGATTAATGGCAAATCTTTTCCAACCCAAATCCAAGAAGTGAAATGCAGTGTAGATGCAAATAAGATAGTCTTTAAAAGAACAGAAGTTTTAGTAAGTGGGATGGCAATTTAGAGAAAGTTCTGTTTTGAAAAGATAGAAGTGTAATTTTACGGCCTACCAAAGAATCACGGATTCCTAGCCATTACTACAAGGTGCGTACTATTGCACGCGCGCCGATCTGTCTCTCTGAAAGTGATTGAACCGTTGCGTAATTCAAGGTAGGACAGATTATTTGATATCTGAATTCGTAATATTATTAGAATTGAAAGTAGACGGGTTATATAATTATTTAGATAAGTGATCCAAGTTGCGCGATTCGTTTTAGCTACGGCCACGTGTTTTGGTTTATTCTCACTTAATATAAGTTTGTTCAATATATTAGAAATTTAAGTTAAACTCTTAATAAAGTCATATTAAGAATTCTAAAATGACGATTCATTTCGAGAACCCCACACCTCTAATTCACGCTGAAAACCCAAGATATGGTCGCCAAAGATCGACGATATCACAACTATTAAGATAGGAATTAATCTATAAAGATAGATTTAGCGGTGAATTGCGTTATTTATCAGTAATACGTTTTGCGTCGTTTCACTATTGATCATTATCCTTCTAGACTAGCATTGCTGTTGTATTGTATATAAATTAAGATCATTATAAATTATTTTTATTATTGCAGAATTTAGTGGTTCCTCTTTCGTTCCCTCAGATATAGGTCGCGTGGATGGTGGAGAGAGGGTATCCCCATCGGTGAGGAAATCACAGGTTTTTTAATATCGCACTATAAAACAACATGAGGGCTATTAGAAACGGATTTCATAAATTTGAACGACGCCAAGCGATGAAGAAGACACTTGAGCTGGTACTCCACTCTTCTAACTTCAACAATAAGCTAACGTGAGGACTTGGCAGAGGAATGTGCCTCAGTTCCTCTACACGGCGGATTTTGGTGACATCAGGATTCGAATTCATGACACGACAGCCACGAGTCCGTTACTACGAATATTAGGTTACCGTGGCCATAGACATGAAATATCAGTTGATTCAATAAACGTTTTGAGAGAATTGCTGTTTTCTTCCCGATATAGACGATAGTGAACGACCCTCACCCGTTACATACAATCTATACCTGATGTCCATATGTACCATAAGGGTTTATGAGTTATGGTTTATTAAATTTATTTTCTTTAACAGACCGTGCACACTGTAACAGGTTAGTACCAAAGAAGATTAACTCCTGTTTCAGATTCGGAAGAAAAATTATTATAAAAAAAAAAGAGAGATTATTTTTTTTGTATATAATAAGATTATATAAGCGATGAATCCCCCCATTTTGCTTTTGTTATATTAATTTATCTTTAAGCATTTATTATATATATAATGCAAATAGTTGATCTCATTATGTATTTTATTAATTTAGAAATATAAGTAAAAAATAATAAGGAATGTCTAGCTAGTGCACATAATAAAAATACTTACAACGTTAGTCGATGATTAATATTTATAACGGTTGTTAATTTTTATTTTTAAGGTTATGTAAATAAGAGTTATTCAAAGTGGAAGTTAATTAAACATATTCCTTGAGTTCATTAATTTATTTGACAAGTACCACTAAAGATTTTTATACTGTTATACTTTTGAAAAAAATTCCTTTAATTTCTGTGGAAAAGTTTTAATTTGCTTTTATTTTGTTTTTGTATTTATCATATTTCTCAGGAGAACTCAACTTTGTTTACTAAAACCTAACAACTTCACCTCAAAAGCCTCTTATTTCATTAATCTTTCTTAATTAGAAAAGGTTTTCTATTCTTTTTTTTTAAACAAACTATTTTCTTCATTAATTTTAATAGACAAATGCGATGTGTCTCCGTTCTATCTAATGTTTTAAAATTTAATTGTTCTTTCGATTAAAAATTATTTTACCCTGAAAATCTTTAACTAATTTGATTTAAAATGTAAAGAAAAAAACTATTAGTATAATATATAGAGTACATATACACACAACATAACTGTACTGCAAACTAAATGTTGATCGTTTAAATTTAATTTCAACAAGAGTTAAATTTAATAATGAAAATTTTACTTTTTACTACAATATTTCCTAACTATGTGACTGTCTAATCTAACCTCTATTAATTGAATAGAAAATTCTTTACTTTCTACATTTATCTTAAAACTATTAATGTGTCAAGGTTGTGTTATTAAATTATCGCCAAAAGAAAAGCAATTTAAAAATTCAAGTTGTGAAAAAAATTGTCTTAAAAAACAAACAAAAAAAAGGTTGTTGCAAGTCAGGTTTGATTATAATGATCTAAAGCAGCTTTTCCCAACAAGGTTTCTTGCCCATGGTAGCTTAGAGCATCAGTCCTCAAACTGTGGTCTGCAGCCCCTTACTAGGAGGTCCGCAAAATTCTTCATCTAACGTTGAGATTCTCTTTTTTGCAGACTTTGAAAGGCCTCATGGAAAAATTGAAAGATGTGCCATACTAGACTGGATCACAAATAATCCCCAATGAAAAAACTCTTCTAGAACTTGTATTTTGATCAAGAATACTGTTAGGAAGGGATGTTCAAAATCTTGGAGGGGGGGGGGCGGGCGCAATGTCACACTGATACATAAAGGGGAGCCACGGTGATTGAAAATTTAAGAACCGCTGGTCTAGAGGTTATGGTCACGAGCTCGTGGCCGACGTGTCATGAGTTCGAACATAAAAGACACTGAAGCTCTTCCCTGTAGAGAGGGTGAGGCACATTAAATCTGCAGAGGCTCAAAGTCTTCCCATTGGCGTTGTGTGTTATTTTGGAGAGGGGGTTCCAGCTCTGGTGTCCTCCTCAACACTTAAATATGGTTCAAAATTATGAGTTCCGTCCCTTATAGTCCTTGTGTTTGTGTTTTCCTCGTGACGTTAATGAACACTCACTTGCTCACTCACCGAATTAGGTTTCCGAAATAGAGAAATAACACGTCATAAATCTGGAAAACAATCTTTTTTCTTATTCGTTATTATACTCTAGTAACTTCGATAGGGAAAACGGATCTGAATATTTATTAGTGAGAGAAGTTTGGAATTATGGGGTTAGTTAAAGGGAGTGCGCACTCGTGCATAGCTTTATATTTTACTACTTTACTAGTATTTTCTTTTGCTTATGTTTCCATTTTCAAATTCTTCTGCAGATTATAACGGTGAAAATGTGCAGATCCAAATAACTCTGAAGGTATTAGTTATGCAGATTTAGATTCTCGCACAAAATTTTAAAAGCCTGGGTAAAGAAGTGTTTCAAAAAAGGTTCGTCGTTACAACGAAAGTTATTTGTCAATGGGTTTTACATGGACTGGCGTTCCAGAATTCGTCTTCCACTGAGTATCGTTCGAGGTAAAAAAATTTCGAATACAGCAATGGCTTCAACAAAACTGAACACACTTCACGTCAAATCATACTAATGTGAAAAATAACACCATTGATTTTTTTTAAAACTCTATTGAAATCTCAAAATAAACAGAGTACAGTTTTTGTTACTGTTAATGAAATGGTCTATGCAGGCACCCCCCCCCCCCACCACCACCACCAGATATCTTTATAAGCAATGCTGGGATTTCAGGCTACTTCAATTCCAATTAGTTCTGCACGGAAAACAGAACAGTGGTTCGAGTTTCTAATATTGATAGTAGAGCTATTGAAGATGTTTTGACAAAGACATCACTACCACAACTCTCATGTTTCGTTTTTGTCATAGTCTGTGAAATTCTAGAGGATAAAAGTGGGAATATCGTTTCCTTCCTTCCTCAATGGCTTGGCAACCCAGGATGGACCTTGGCCTTCCTAGGAATTCTATTCCAAGCTGTCCTGTTCTTGGCGACTTTTTCTGTTTTTGACATTAACAGTTTTCGGATCTTCTTCCAGGCAATCAATCCACATGAAACTTGGTCTTCCTCTTTTTCCGAGTACCATATTGTCTGGTCACAAAGATTTTGAAAAAGTCTGCCCGACGTATCTAAGGGTGTGGGAGAAGCGGAAGGAAGACTAACCATATTCAAAACAACTTTATTCTCAGCACCAACAACACAAATTCAATTAACCAAAGTTAAGAGATGCACCCGATTATCAAATATGCAAAAAAATTAACGAGGTATACGAGTTACGACAAGACTTTAAATAATTAGATCACTTACGTCTAGTCGATAGCTTCTACTTCTTAGCTACCTAATCTAGTATAGCTCTAATAAATCTAATTAATGAATTAAGATGTAATTAATTAAGATAGTCAAATTTAATATTTACAATAATCAGCTACTAAATATCCATGCCACACTACAAGTTTAATTAGTTACTACTTGCCGTATGCAGTCTAACTTATATATATCTCTCTCGCCCCTGAAAGTTTCAATTTTACACTTTATAACAAACAAACAAAAAATTTAAAAAAACGAAGCACCAAGAAGTAGTTGCCGATTGTAATGAAATTTCGTATGCAAAGACATTTGTACCAGACATACAAACGATTAAAATTTGGTGTCCAATGAATGAATAACGGGGGCTACAGCGCAACGGAACTGCGCATCCAGCAGGTGTCTATGAGAAGCGATTCTCAATCTGATGGTCAAAATTTCTGTTACATTGCTATTTAGGATACCATTCAACGACAGAAAAAATGCCTCACCGCTGGATTCCACCTCATTGCGAGCAACTGTCAGAGTTTCAAAGAGGTCGTATTATTGGATTGAAAGAGGCAGGTTGGGAAAATTGGAGAATCGCTCGTCTTACGGATCGAAGAAATGCAGCAATTAGAAGATACTAGCAAGAATGCATGAACAATGGCAGATTTCAGCGTCATGATGGTAGCGGTCGACCTAGGGCCACAGCAGATCGGGGGGACAGATTAATTGTCAGATCTGCTGTCACAGCGCTTTATTCATCTTTATTAACCACCAGACGTGCAACTCGCACACGAGTGTCCACCATGACCGTTCACAGACAGTTGATAGAGCGAAATTTACGCTCATACTGAACACTACGCCACCTGCCACTCACGCCTGCACACTGTCGGGACACATTGCAGAGGTTCTTGGCTCTATCAGGTTGGAATCATGATGATTGGGGTCTTATAGTGTTTGGGGATGAATTCCGATTCCGTCTGTGTCCTGTCAATGATCGAAGACTTGTTTGGAGACGCCCAGGGCAGCGTGCCGATCCTTCTTTCACTATTGCACGCCACACAGGCCCTCAACTAGGAGTTATGGTCTGGGGTGTCATTTATGTTGATAGCCGGATCCCTTTCGCCGTCATTAGAGGCACTCTTACAGCGAAGCAGTACGTCGACCATATTCTGAGCACTGTTTTGCTACTGTTCATCTGCAGTACCTCGGCCTTATTTTTCAGCAAGATAATGCTAGGCCACATACGGCACGTGTTGTTATGAACTATCTTACAGCTTGTCAAACACTTCCTTGGCCAGCCAGATCACCAGAGCTCACTCCAGTCGTGCATGTCTGGGATATATGATGGGATATATCTACCAGGGAATGTTGATGACCTGATCTGACAATTGGAGCAAATTTGGCAAGAAATACAGCAGGAGACCGTCAGGGGGCTTTATCATTCTGTGCCACGTCATGTGGCAGCTTGCATCCAGGCTAGACGTGGGTCAACACCTTATTGAGCTCGTTACTTTGTAACTATGTAACTCTGAAATAAATCATTCGATTTTTGTCAAATTTTATTCATTTTGTATTCTATACATAATCTTTATACGCACCAATTTTTTTCTCTATCGGATAACTCGTTCTTGGTGCATCGTTTTTTTTTT
>BMAV01015114.1:769891-785790 GCA_019973955.1 Trichonephila inaurata madagascariensis
ACAATGTAGAAAAACATTTTATGCTTTCTTGACCTGCAAATGGCCTTTTCAGTGTCAGTACTCTTTCGGCAAAGAAGCAAATAATGTAAAAAATAACCGGAACAATATTTGCATGTATTTTTATCTATTTGGAATATTTTGTAGTATTTTGCCCAAAATTATTTAAGGATTTTCACAGAAGTTTTAAGAATATTACTATTCTTATTTTTGTATCATTCTTTAAACAACTTGTGGCATGTGAATATTTTAATGAATATTTATGTCATGATACAAGGAAGAGAACCCTAAATAAGAAATCTTAATGGATCAGATAATTTTGTGACAGAGCACAGAGAAAGAAAGGGGGAAAAAATTAGTTATTTATTGTGCTACCATCAAATATATGCACGGATGTACATTTATATAAATGCTTGAGTAGAAGAATATTATAATTAACTAGTTATTTTTTTCTTGCGTTCATGTGAATGCTCTTTTTTATATGTTAAGAATTATTGTAGTAGATCATTATCTACATCACGAAATGATAGTGCGTGCGGTAAATACTGAAAACACATTTTGTTCATGTACAGTTTTCTATTCCATTGGTAAGATTACAGTTTTGGTGGTAATCATTTCATTTGGTTACTCACGTTATAAACAACTTTTTTTGAAGCGATAGAAACCTGCATAAGGAATAAATGATTAATTATGCGAAGTTAAAAAAAAATTAAGATATAGCTCTTCTTGTTCATAATATTGATCTGGTAGAAAAACAAGCTATTTCTGTTATTTGAAAGTTCTTTTATATAAGAAACAATTCCAAAGGCTAAATTACTTTTTGTTTTAATCACTGATAAGTATATGAAAAAAATTATGTATCACTTGCACGCTATAAAAATATTTTTTTCTTAAAAAATTGCAATTACACCAGCATTAAAATAGTTTGCATTTGGAAGTATATAATACGTTTGCACTCACAGTCAAATAATATCAGCAATTTTTTCCATGGGTATATAAAGTTGGTTTGAGTTAAAAAATTTATTTGAAATGTGATTGCTTCCATTTATTTCTTAGGGAAAAAATTAGAAATTTGCTGCAAAAATGAGAAAGCAAGAATTTTATTTTAAAAGAGTGAATAATGTACAATCAAATCTTAGATTTTTGTTATGAATATAAACAAGTTGAAATCACGCGGAAAATTTGCAACATCATTTAATAAAAGTTTTTTTTAAATTTTTGTTGAAAAAAATCGTTTTTTCACCAAAAAAAAAAAAATGTTTTAGTTTTGAAAAAACATCAAGAAAAATAGGAATCATAATAGGATTGTGCGTATATATTTTAATTTTTGTTATTTTTAGGGGTATGTTATGGAAATATATTTGTATTTTTATATACGTACTTAAATGTATGAAATAAGTTACGAAAGTAAGAAACTCTCTCAACGGGGAATGAATAAACAAAAAAAATTATGGTAATAGTAATAATTGCAAATTTTTAAAAAAAAGTTGTTTACGTATAAAGTGTCTAGTACTGTGTCATTCTAAGGAAACTAAAGAACATGAAAACAACAATATTTCATAAATTTAATTAAAATATTCTAGTATAATATATAAGTATACTGCTGTATTTTTATATGAGCTTGGCAGCCCATGTCGTCGAAATTTTTTTTGTTTCTATTTTTTTAATAAAGAAATTAAGAATCGATGCAGGTTAGAAGAGTCAAGTATACTTTAATTGAAATGTGCAATAAGTTCATCTGAAATAAAATTATAATTTGCGTGTTTAAATGTGACTAAGTCGCCATTTTAAATTACCCCTATTTTTTAAAGCATAAAATTGTGTTTGTTAATTAATGGGAATTCTTTTTAGTCTCTGATGGAATTTTAAGGGCTTCAAATACAATTTTAAATATAGGGAATCTCTTTTATTTATAAATATAAGGGACAATCGCTATTGGAACAATTTTGGGGATAACTGACATCTTGAAAGAAAATAAACACACAAGAACCTTCAAAAAGGAAATAAATACCAATAATGGGTCACATATTTTTATTCATCGAAATGAATTCAAATTAATTACACTGGCATTCTGAGTGATTGTTAGTCTTACCAGGGGAGGGCACGACTAAGAAAATTCATTTGGGGTCGAGACTTGGTGTAATAGTAGTACTCCTTTCGGGAGTGTTCAACCCTCAATGTAATTCCGCATAATGGCCAGTCAATTCAGAAAAAAAAAGCCTTCGAAATTCAAGCTTAGCTTTTATACAGTTTCAATTTCCTCCAACGATTCCATAGCCTGTTTGGTATATCATCTGCATACTATGCGCGAGGTTAGGGTTTTTCAAAAAAGTAAAAGCACGTGTGAAAAATTTAAATTATAGTTTTATTTTTCGATTGTATAAATAGTTAATTTTTTTATTAAATAACATTTTTGAAAATAGATGATGAAAACCAAGAAAATATATAATTTTTTAGACTAGATTTATGTATTATATTAAATAAAATAATGATTATATTGACACTTAAGCCACCATAAACAATAAAAAAAAGAATTTATGCATTACGCTATTAATATAATCCGTACACTTAAAAAATAAAGCAGTATTTTCTGTTGCAATTGCTAACTAAATTTATCTTAATATTCAAGTACGGGTTTAATAATTAGCATAAATAAAACATTTCCTGTAATATTCCACTTCCCGAAAAAAATGTTTATGGTATTTATTTCATTTATCTTGAATCGTTTTTGATTACTAATTTTTATAAACAAATCATCGAGATAAAAAGATTTATTTATAATGAAACTTTAATTTTGTAATAGAAAATTACTTAATAAATAGGCTTATTAAACTGTATAATTAATTTTTTTTAAAAAAATATACTGTGAAACAAAGTAACATTTGCCTTTTTAATTATTTCTTATTAATAAATGGCTTTTGTGTTTTTACAAATACCTAGATAATCATGTATTCTACTTTAAAATAAATGAATTTTAAATAACTCTTCTTATATACACTTATATTTTTTGTGTTGTTATAAATCTATGCATAAGCTAACATCTGCTTATTTCTTTGCTTATGACTCCATTCACCAAGAGATTTGCCTCTAATTTCCTCCTTAAATTCCCCTACGTTTTCAAAAGCTCTATGAATGAGACGAAATTCCTTTGCGATGTTAATCTGGCCCTAATTTCCTTTAAATGATACGAATTTGTAATAACTTTCCCTTGCCATTTCATCTGTGCAGTTATTCAATGCATAGAATCACAGTTATTAAGAAAGGAAAGACCTCATTGAACGATTTTCAGTGCTTCATTTGTCTACTAATGATCTAGTCGATTTCGTGTCATGCAACTGCTAATGATACATATTTTACTGGCGCTTTGCAGGATAACATTTCTACTTATGAATGTATTTATTGAATTTAACTATTATCGGTTAAATCTGGCGATAGAAAGGGCGGTACAAATTTTTATTCGAACATAATGTTAGGTTTTATGTATTAATGAAAAAGGAAAATGTTTTTAAATATTTTTCTAAATAATAGAATAGCATTATCGTATTCCATAATTTAAAGAATTATTTAAAAAAAAAACCTTTTTCTTTAAAGAAATATTTGTTTTTTAAAATGTTAAATCAGTGGTGATAAATTGAGCAATTTTCGTTCTTGAAAAATTATTTTGAAATTTTGTCTAGTATGTGTTATTCTTTAACAAATTTTGTCAATTTTTAATATTTTAAGTCTTCCAAATCAAAGTTCTACATTGGGAAAAACATCTTGATGCCTAACTTTTCTGGTGACATCATAGCTATTTTTTTAAATGAAAATATCTTTACGGTTGTATATTGTGTCATGTAAAGCTTGCTGTAAAAGTTTTTTCCAGATTTAGATATTTAAGTATTGAATTCGTTTGTGGCGCAACTGAATTTCAATGGATTCTTGTGAAATGTTGGTGTCGGATATATATGTGGATATTTAATGTTGTTGCCATAAATACCCAACTTGTTGCTAAAAACCTTAGTTATTAATCTCTCTGGTGCTGTTGTTGTTTCAAATCCCTTTGGAGCAGGAAAGCCTACAACAAGTCAATTTGACCTTTCCGCATAAAAATGTCAAAAGCCAGACCCTGCTCATCAAACAACTGTTCCAGGAATATGCCCCAGAAGTCCAGAAGATTAGGAGAAGCAGGGAGAGAGCAGGGGCAGGCATAGAAAGACTTTACCCCCTGCACAAAGGTCATACTACGCAGGTAACCACTTCTAAAGCGTGCCAAGGCTGTCTGAAGAGCTTTGGATCTCCTGCACCGTAGAGATGGGCCAGGACTCTTAGCTTCGTACCAGTGGTGAGCAAGAGGATTTATCAAGTCAGATTCATTTTAATTCT
This sequence comes from Trichonephila inaurata madagascariensis, assembly GCA_019973955.1. Classification (NCBI taxonomy): domain Eukaryota; kingdom Metazoa; phylum Arthropoda; class Arachnida; order Araneae; family Nephilidae; genus Trichonephila; species Trichonephila inaurata. The sequence goes on from BMAV01015114.1 coordinate 774,254, forward strand.
GTAGAGGGAAGAAATTTCAGAATAGCTCAAGACAGAGGAACTGGGGGGAGAGGGAGATCCCAACCCCTACCTTCCAGCTTATCAGCGATCTCGTTCTCATGCACACCATGGGCTGCGGTAGCCTTGTGGTCAAGGTATCGGATCATGGCAGGCATGTCATGAGTTCGAGCCCAGTACCACTAAAGACCCACCGTGTAGGGCAGCGATGCATGTTAAATCTGTCGAGAGTTGAAACGTCCTCCCGTTGGTGTGGTGTTATAGTTAGGAGAGGGGTGCCAGCTCAGGTGGCGTCCACGTCACTTGCCCATTGTTCAAAATTACCTGGTCCATCGCCAAAAGCCTTCGTGTAACTGAACAGTGCGACGTTAATATTCACTCACTCACTCATGCACACCTTAATGCCATGGCATCCACTGAAAATACACTTGTTTCCTCTGACCAAGCTGCCCAATTTGGAATTAATATTCAGACCAGTACTGTCACAATCTTTGGAAAATTCTTTAAATATTAGATCGAGCTCCCCTGATGTCTGTCAGGATCCAGATACTGCCCTTATTAAGAGTTGAGAGCATGATTCAGAGCACCACTGATAGCAATGAATTCCGAGCCGTGGGTAGCCTAGTGGTTAAAGCATCGGACTCCAGACTAGAAGGCCTGGGTTCGATGCCCGATGCCACCAAATACCCTCCGAGTACACACGGAGTACGTGCTCCTTAAATCAGTGGGTCCGAAAGTCTTGTGGGCTGTGAATCACGAGTTCAGGGGGCTGAAGAATATTTCCCTCTCATTCAGTTCCATGCCTAATTTTTGGAGGTGGAGATAGATGGTGTTGCCATCGCCGAGCTAATTCGTACTGTCATCTGTATGGTGCTCAAGGCCAAGGCCAACGACAGGCGTACTTCTAGCCCCTTGCCACAATGAATTTTGTGGGCCTCGATCTGACTACGTCAGACAGGTGGCATGAGCAACAACAGCAACATGAGTTTCGATATAAAGGCGGAACAGTGGTCAGCATTCTTGTTGCTGCTCTGGTGTTAAATTTATTTAATTCATGTACTTTATTGTTTTGTATATGTTGATGAATCATTTTATTGTAATACGAGTAGTATTTGTTTATTATTGTGTAATTTTCCGATACTCTTTATCAACAGAATCTATTACAATATATTTATCTATATACATGTACGAATAAATGCTATAGCAAAAGTGTTTAAAAATAATTAGGAACTGAACATTTAAAAAAAGTACAATCTAATGCTTCGACGAGACAGTACATAAAACAAAATGTTACTCTTTATTCTAGAACTTATTACTTCTGGAAGTTTTTGTCTTAAGAAACAGAAAATTCCGCTTCGTATAAATTAAATCAAGGAAACAATTCGCGTTCGATGTGAAATTCTTTACTGATGGACTACGAAGAATTTATTATTCTGCAGAAACTCTAATCCGCATAAAAGAAGTTTTTTTCCACATTTAATCAATGTTATTTCATTTTGCCAGACTTCTTATGTAATGAAGAAGATATGTAATACTTAAAATTAAGGGGGAAATATGGAACACTTGAAGTATGAAAGGAATTCTATAGTGATAATTTCATTGATATAATAAACTCAAAACTTTCGTTACTTGTTGGAATCTTCTGTTATGTTATAATTTATTTCCTTAAATTTATTGAAATTCTTGAAAACTGTTACTTTTTTACCTTTTGTCTTACATATCTATCTTTTCATCTTATTTTGTAAAACCTGATGTTAAAATTTTCTTACAATTTTTGAGCGATTGTTTATCGAAGTCACTGTACCTATTATTTTATCTTTTAATATATAAAAATAAGTAGGTTTAAAAAGTAATATTTTTTTCTGCCCAAGGGCTGTGTTAAACCAATTAAAAATTTGTTACTTCGTTTGCAACGAAAAATTATATTTTTCTAAAACATTAACCATACTAAAAATTAGTTTATTTTTGTTCACATTTATCTGTTTTCTTTTGAAATTTTATACTCGAAATTCCCTTTGCTGTAAAATTTTATAGTTTATGTTTTTAAAACATTAAATTATTTATTGGGAAAGTTTTTAAAGTAGGATGCATGCATTTATATATATATATAATATAGGCATATTCTCTACAAACAAGAGATAACATCCAACAATCACATTCGAAAAACACATAGACAGTAAGAAAATCACACAATGAAGGACATATGAGTAACCGAGATTAAAAATTATAAAATGGATGCTGCAGTGTTATAAACATTGCTGACTTAGGACAGCTAATATATAAAATAATTTATGTAAAAGGGGAGATGAACATGTTTTTTGGCCAGCCAATCTTCCCCCTTTATGTAAATAACACTGAGCAAAAACCAATAGAAAATAATGGATAGGAATATCTAAATCCATTACAATATAGAGGTAACTTACCTAAAAAATTACACTAACAAATGCAAAGCCCGCGCTAAATCTGAGTGCAATAAATAAGTTATTGCCAGATTCTGGACCCTAATGCAGATTTAAATCATGTGAAGGGCTGAAATGTAGCACTTAACAAAAGTATAAAAAGAATGGAAATAAAAATTAATAAGAGTTGCAAATTATATATATATAAGTGTGTGTGTGTGAGAGAGTATTGCTATATAGAAACATAATTGGAAAACAAGTGTTTATGAGTCCATTTTTTTAAAAAAAAAGATTGATAATATGAATAAATAAAACATATAAAAATGAAATATTCTAAAACGTGTTGTATATGACGGATGTACCACAGGCGTAGCTATTTCTGAGTGGGTCCTGTATCAAGCTTCCTTCGTGGCTCTTTTTTAGGTATGGAATTTTTGTTAGTAGAACTGAAGGAAATGTGGGGCCTAGTTAGTGTAGGCTAGTAGGACATGTTGGGGCCCCTGGGGCTTGGGACCTCCATACCATTGCTACGGTGATAGCTACGCCTTCGGGCTGTAGCCCAGTGTTCATGGTCATGAACTCGCGGCCGGTTTGTCAAGAGTTCAAACGTAGTGCCACTGAAAGCCCGCCGTGTAGATGGACGTTAAATCTGTCTCAGCTCAATGATATTCCCGTTGGCATTGTGTGGTAGTTGAGAGAGGGGAGTGCCGGCTCGGGTGTCGTCCTCGTCACTTGATCTTGGCTTAAAATTACGAGATTTGTCGTCAATCCCCTTAGTGTTGCTTTATAGTGTGATGTCAATAAAGATTCGTTGGAATTGTGTTGTATTAAATTTAGAAAATATACGAGGATCTTTAAAATGTTAAGAGAAAATTAGGATAAAGCTCTGAAATATGCTTATAATATCATAAATGAAACAAAAATGTTCTCATTACAGTTTGCATTTTCTCTGTATTGAAAAAAAAAAGAAAGAAAAATTTTTCGGGTAGACCATTGTAACTCTAAATTCAAAGATATATGTATCGTACTGCTGTAAGTACTAGAAAACACACAAAACTGCTTTTCTAACTTAAAATTTATATGCATCATCCGTTTGGAAAAATGCCTTTCTGATTCAAATCGTTGCAACAGATTATTGTTCAAAAATCACTAAAATCTGCCTAACACACAGTTTGGAGGGTGACCAGAATATTTTATTATAACCGTGATACACCCGTACATTTATATTTTATAGCCGAATGGAAGGTGAGGGATATACAAAAAAACTTATAAAAGAAAGAAATGCAAAGAATGAATTGTACTTTTAAAATTTCAATAATCGAATAGTTTTTTTAATAAGAGTTATAAAATAGTTGTACTTTTTCAGGGGAAAAAATGGAAATGTTAGAATGATTTATAAAGAATGGCCTTTAGGATAATGAAGTTTTAATTAAAAATTTTTTACAATTATTTTTCTTAAAGTTTTTTGTTGGATAACTTTAATGAGACAAAGAGAAATACACTAAAAACAATCTTTTAAAAAAAATATTATATAATTCTGAAACTACCTGTTTCATGAAATATTTCATGAATAGCAATTTGAGTGCTATAAAATTATTTTTTCTAAAAAAAAATTGCACATTTAAGGATTTTTTTTTAAATCGTTATAATTCCTATTGCTGTAGAATGAGTTATTTTTTTGTCATTGGAGAAAGTTTAAGTACGATTAATATAATGTTTCTTTTTAGAAAATAAATAATTATATAACCATATTGGAATTGTGTGTGTACTGATTAGATATACGAAGAGAAATAAGTGCATGTTTAGAGAAATATTCTCTATCCTTTAAAAACAAGATTTCAGTATGTGGTCAGATTTTAAAACCTTTAACTTTATTAATTGGTTTTGATGAATTGAACATGTTTTCTTTAGAAAGCATATTCGCTAACTGTGCTATTTCAAAGTAGTAGTTTACCATTGAAATTTAACTCAGAACTTTTTTAAATATTCGAATTTTTGGTTGTGTCAAAATTCTTTATACTGCATTCTGAAATCTTATATTTAGAATCGATGGTTATTTACAATAATTTGATGCTTAATTGCTCTCATATAAAGAACTTTAATACAGAGGAAAGTGTCCATGTGCATTGAATCTTTATCTTTCATATAATTGGTGGGAAAAAAAAGCTTTGCAATATCATGGACCCTGAATTTATTTTACAAATCTTCAAAATAATGGGGAGGGGGAGGGTCATTTAACATACCATTTTTCTATTCACATCATGCAGCTTTCACATAATTACGTGATTCATATCTTCATTATTAATTGACCATCTAGTCAGCCAATCACAGATGTTCCTCTTAACACCAATCTTTTTTGCATCCCAATTCTTCCCATCTCACGCACGGGATACCTTGCTGCAACCGGATTGGTTAGCCCCCTCCCACCCACTCCTAAACATGCAAAAAAAATTTGTCGCGATTTTTTCACCTATCTTCAACCCTTCATATCTCAGGCAATTTTAGAAATAACCAAACAATCTCCTTTTAAATATTTAACTGCAGTAAGAGTTTTATATTATCTGAATATTTAATTTAAATAATGGGCAGTTTGAAAGTGTTTTAAAGTCACATTCGCGCGCGAACTCTAGTGAAGATTCGACAGACCGAAGTGATCCTAAACAACCCAGTCATAGTTTTATATTATTTCATTCATAAACATGGTGCCACAAACTCCCCTTGGACGAAAGCAAAAGCACTGCAGAAAATCCCTCTAGCGGAATAACGTTGAAACAAATACCCTCTGAATGGAAAATGTAATATGCGATCGAAAAACATACCGTCATGTTTTGAATTCAAAGACCTGACATTATGTAGGCAATATTTTGCATTATTTATACACCATACAAACAGTATAATATTTTTTTTTATCTTATCTTATGAACTGTATATATTTTCTAACATGTAATATTGAACGTAATGACAATCTGTACAATATTTTTGCATGCAAATATAGTAATTTTAAGAATTCCAATAAATATGAAGAGAAATTTGAATATTTTTACGATCTTTTAAAAAAAAAAATTTGCTTGGCTAGTAAAATCTAGGAGAATGAGGTCAACTAGAAGAGATGACGTAAAACAAGAACCCGTGCTCCTGCAACTTCAGCGATGTGCTTTCAGCGGAGAAAATTGCATTTTTAGAACTTTTCGGAATATATTCAGTCCAACTTGGGCACTCACTGTGTAAAATATGGTATTCGCGTGCTCTGGGTTTTATCGTGGAAATTTTGACGCAGGGGATGAAGAATATTTCTTTAGTTTCCATGGTGACGAGGTGATTATTTTACGATTGACCGATGTTGTATTTTTTTTATATTTTGGCGGACGAGAAATAAGCGTTCCTTATCTGAGGAAATATCCAATAGCATGGGGTGGAATTATTGAGATTATACAAATGAAGATATATATATTTTTAAGTGAATTGGGTACTTTGGATTGAATAGGTAAATATAGATTGGATATAATGCGTTTAGTAATTTTTTTTCTGTTGTATGATGTCATGTATTTTTTAAATCACATCTTATAGAAACTGAAAAAATCTCACCATGGTCTCTCGAATATAAGTATACTTAGTTGGATTATATATATAGAGATATCTGTTGTATTCTGCAATTCAAATTATTTTAAATACGCGTATAAATGAATCGCTTAAATATAACTGATGTATATGTTTTCACTGCTGAAAAAATCGAATCTTGTTTTTAATAAAACATTTTTGTAATGTATTCATTTTAAGGATAAAATATAAATTCATGAAATAACACATAGCTTATGAATATTTTATATAAATATCAATAACGTGATTATATTGTTTGCAGAGCATAGTTTAACGCAAATATGAACTTGTACTGAAACATAACTGAAATAAAATAACCGATTTTTAGAAATTAAACTTTCAAATTATGTTTCTATTCTTTAGACATTTTAAAAACTAAAAATGTTTTATAGACTGCAGACCTTTTATGCATTTAATTTATTTTATGAGACAGGAACATATTTTCCAATGCATGATTTCCATAGCAATTAGTTGGTAAAAATGAAAATTTCTTGACTTTTGAATTGTTCCTTATTTTGAATGTTCCTGAACACATACAAATGATGTTTTACTCCCAACAATATTGGATAAAGGTGTATGTTATTTTTGTTTTTAACAAGTCTTAATATGTTTTTGGTTGTATGAAAATTGATAAATTGAAATAAATACGTTATATGCTTTTTGACACAAGATTTACACACAACTGACAATTATTATTATTATTATTTTGACAATTTTAAAATTCTATACTTTAATTTTAATTTCCTATATGCATTCATTTTAACGTTTGTTCAATATCATATAGTATATTAGTAATGAATTTTGTTATTTTAACTTACTGGACTATTATTGATTTTTGCTCTTTTTTTTTAGGTAATAAATTTTCCACAATGCATCCCATTGTAAAAAACTTCTTGAAAGAGTGAGTGTTTCGTTTACTATTGTATTTTGCTGAATATTATGAAGAACATTATAATTTGAGTAATATAATGTTGTTAATAAATTAATATGTTTTAAATTATAATAAGAAAGAAAAAAATGAAATTCGTGGTAATTTATGAGTAATATTTAGAAATTCTTATGGTATTTAAACATTGTTTAGCAGTGTTATGGAAATAATATAAATATATATGCAATTAATAAATGGGATAAAAGCATTTGAGGGAGTCCCTTTTTTCTACTCCCATTTTTTAAGGTCTTAGTTTTAATTTTGTTTCTCAATCCTTTTCTAAACTTTTAAAAAATTTAACTCTTAGGCTTTTTAAAATTGTACACATCAGAGCCTTCTGTTTATTGAATTAATTCATACAATCATAATTTAAAATAGGTTTTGGTAATTATTGAAAAGTTTTATGAATTTAAATAAAGAATGTCAATTTCAGAGACCACATGCTATCTACGCCTATTGAATTGTTTAAATTTTTAATCCTTTTCGTAAAAAAATTCTACATTTTAATCCTTATTTTCCCATGATTTAAATTTTTCAAATACTTAAAACATAAACTGTACTCTAAAAATAAATTCCGTATCATATTATCCAACACAGAGAATTACATATTACATGCATTAATAGACACAATGTAATCGTTGAAGTATTATAAGCAAACAATGAAAATGGGAAAAAAAGACATTTTCTAAAATTCCTGCTTCTGGAAAAAAAATTTGAATAACACTCGATTTTTTTAGAAATATTATAAGTTTAATGATTCAACAGAAGTTTGCCAAATATTACATTGTAGTATTTTTTAAATATATATATCTTAATTGTTCTTTGTATTTTCTTTAACAAATCGTATATTGAAAATTATTATGTCTGCATGCACATTCACATGCTTGTCTCTCATCAATACCTTTTTATTAGTATACAATACTATATACCAGGGGTGGCGAACCTTTATGGATCAACGTGTCATTTTTTCTAAAGAAGTGTATAATTAGGTATAGACGTGCCGGCAAATAATATTGACTTGTGATTGTTGAAAAAATAATAAAACTAAATACTAACAACTCAAAATTCTTTATTTACTACGAAAAAAATACTTTTGTACTGTATAGTTGTAAATATTTTAGTTATACGTGTAATTGAAATTAAGGTAACATTAGTGTGACTTCTGTTGCTGCAGATTGAATGACAAATAACTTATATTAGGATTGTAAGATGTTACTTTTAGTAGAATGTACGCTGAATTGATCTGCCTAACGGTTTCTAAGCAATTAACTATTTTTCCTGCGGTTCACTTCTTTCACAAGAGAATTTGTGATTTGTTTCAGAATACCGTTTTACAGATGATGTTCGCATATCACTGTTCCAGAACATGAAACACACACCGTTTTGTCGCCTTTACACATATAATGCCATATTTCTAGATTCACCAAGTTTGAAATTATCTGTTACACTTACTAGCTTGCAATTTTTGTTCTTTTGCTGAACTAGCCACATTAAATAAGTTAAAAATCACAAATATAACACAAATAAACTTTGAAATATAGTTGTGTCAACGAAAATGACTATGCTATGTGTAGACAAATTTTGCATCATAAGCAACTGTAGTTTACACATCGTAACTAAGGCAAGGCAATAACAAACGAGCGTGCTCACGGTGACTCCTGTTTGTTCGTAATACTTCATATGGAACTTTGTTATTTTGAAATAAAATGCAAACCATTTTGATCACTGGCGTGCCCAAAATATTGTGTCGCGTGCCACTGGTTCGCCATCCCTGCTATATACTTATAAGATGTACTTTCATATTTGTTATTTTCATTTAAGTTATCCGACTACGTTCGGAACCATGATTTTAAAAAAGTGCATAAATGGATAATATTCATGATATTGAGTGTCACTTAGATTAGAATACATGTACAAAATTGTTTTAAGGACATTTTGACAAAATTTTTTTTATTTAAATACTATATTTTGGCAAAAAATTAACTTAGAATAATCTTTTTTCAAAATGTTCTCCTTTTATAAAAAAATGCTTCTAAAATAATAATATGTTGTGCTTATATCAAGTAAAGACTTCTCCAGAGAGTCTGAACTAAAATTTTTGAAAAATTCACATTATTTTCAGAGTTACCACCAACTGAAATAATTATCGGCGTTTTTTTCTTAAAATTGCTCCCCTCTGTTGTCGTAAAATATGGATAAACCCACTTCTAAGTTATATATTTCAAAAAAACTAGTTGAGCCTCTGTAGAGAGGTCAGAATTATATACAGGCAAAATATTATTATAATCAAAGCATTTCTCACAAAGAAAGAATATTTTAAAAATGGGTCATTCTATGTTCATTTTTTGCCAAAATATTGTATTTAAATAGTTTTTTTGTCAAAATGTCCTTAAAACAATTTTTATACATGTATTCTAATCTGTGACACTAAATATCATAAATATTATCCATTTATACACTTTTGCAAAATCACGGTTCCGAACGTAGTCGGATACCTTAATTCTTTACTTGTATACCAATTTTATAATGAGTAATCTGCACCATTGTTTGTTTTCTTCTCTATGAAATTGCCGATCTCATATTTTTTTTTTCTCTTTAATGCATTATTAAATACCATTCTCAGTATGGTACAAGCATATTCATGTTTCATCTTTTACGTAGAAATCATTATAGTAAATCAAAGTAATATTAACACAGTGATGCCTACAATGTTATTGAAATTGTGGAGTCAATTCGAAAGTAATGAAACACGAATTCGTTCCTTTCTTCTGAGTCGTAAATTGGAGGATATGTGCTTGGTGTGAACCGAACAAAACCGAATACTTCAGTTCCTGATATCAGTGACATTCTTTTCCCAATACTCTCGCGTTTTATTCGGTGTAGGCTTCTGTTCAGATTTAATTTAGAAGTGCGTTTTCGAATTTTCTTGGAGGAAGAAGTTGACTGAGTGCATTGTTTGTTCTTGGGAGTCTAAAGGTAGTACTGCAACCAGAAAAATGCAATTTAACTTTGTGCTCTTCCTTTTCTTATATTCCCGCATTTGGTTGTGATGTGTTTATTCTGGAGAGCATTCTCTCGGTTCGCATATATTTTTTTCTTTTAAAAGTATTCTTTTGTACTTTGTTTATTGGAATGTTTTTATCTGCAATATATATGCAAGATTGTGTTTTCAGAAGAAAAAAAGAAGAGCAATACAATCTTATATATATTCATTGGAAAATAATTATGCGTGATTATTTAAAACTGTAATATAGCATGTGAATTCACACCGCTTTATTTTCTGTGTTCACCAATATTCCTTTCAGAATTAATAAAAAAGTATGGTAAAATAATATATCTCATCAGAGAACTGGTCTTAGTATCGCTATATTATAGAAATGCAATTCCTGTAATATCGTAAAATGTGGCTTACACTTTTTTAAACTTAAAGATGAATATATTTTAGCTGAAAGGTGTATAAAAAAATCTTTCTTGAATTACACACACACACACACACATATATATATATATATTTGGTTTGACCGTAATTTCATAAAACATGATTGCCTGTTTTTAGACATAATTTATTTTCCGGATAATTTCCTGTAATATTTTTATAGAAATGTTTTCATATAAAAGTTACGAAAGTTATTAAAGACTGTCTATTTTAGCGAATGTACTGAAAAGGGTTTATTACCAACCTTGGCTATAGTTATTAGGCTGTTAAATTTTATGTGTGTCAATGTTAGATTAGATAACTTCCAACTTTTTGAATTATTTAATTACAATGTGCATAAACGTGCCATTCTCTCTTTAAGTTTCATAATTATTTGGCTAACACATCAATCTGATACTTATATTTATTTTACTGTTTACAATGAGATTCTTTTGAGTTCATTTAATTTATGTGTCTGTGGAACACACACACACACTACTTTATCCAAAAAAACCAGACTCCATTATGTTACATATTAACTAATGGTAAATTAATTATGAGTACAGTATTTTACACCGAACTTACACGATTGGTGGAACTGAGTGACAAAAACTTAAATTGAATTCGCGTAAGTCTTGGTATAATTTCGCATATAAATGCATATAAATTATTTTTAGTTGGGATCAGATATGAAAGAAAATAATAATTTAGAAAAAAAAATGTTTGATTAAATCTAAGATAACACAAATACAAAATCGCAAATTGAAGTTTTTTGATGTAGATGGTTTCATAAAACCTAACAAAATAATCTGCCGGCTCAAATATTTTTCTCCTACAGAATTTCCTTGTAGCGTACCAATAATTGTTTTTTTTTTTGTTGTTGTTGTTTTGTCGGAAAAAATATGCTCGTCTTTCTGGTCTGTATTTTCTGAAATTTGTAACCCTTTTTCAACTAAACGGAGACCTTCTGTCCAATTATCAACTGCCATTCGATCTTCTAATAGGATAGGTTCTAAAGACTCAAGTTCTTCGAAGTTTTGCACTTGTTAATGCATTTTTTTAACCAGTCAGTTGTCAATTCCTGATTGTGTGAATTCAGCAGTTCTTGAATGCCATCACTATCCACTTCTAAGTTTAATTGTCTGGAAAGATTGACAGGGCTGTGGTAGCCCAGTGGTCAAGGTATCGGATCATGGCAGGC
>BMAV01015114.1:787001-804826 GCA_019973955.1 Trichonephila inaurata madagascariensis
TATAAATATATCTCCTGTCTCGCTCCATTTAAGATAACCAATTCCTGAACATAACAAAAAATAAGTTCTTTTAAATATTTTCCTTGATTACCTCGGAACTTTACTTTAAAGGACAAAAAAAAAAAACTTTTTCAGAACTTATGATTGCTTTTTTTCATCAAACCATATTATTCAAAACTACAAATTATTATTCGAATCTTGGATTTTCCTTTTCTCCTTGATTTGGTATTTCTTTTATTTTTATAAACAAGCTAGCTTATAAATAGGAAGAAGCCTTTTGGAATATTCATTCCAAAGTACGTGATTCTGTTACATATTCCTATTTCGTTTGCATTTTAATGAGGTAGTGGTACTTTTCTTAAAACTTTCCTTCGTATTAAAGTGAGTTGGAAAATATCCGAAACTGAAATTTACTCAAATGGTTTATTTTTATTTTTTTTTATCTGTATTTGTAACTGTTTTGCCTTCTGCATCTGAATCTTAAATTCTAATTTATTGTTACGTTTCGGCTTCATTACCAAAAAAGAATTTTTTAGATTTTATATCAGTTATAATGTTTAAATTTTACTGAGTATACATTATTATTCTTATGACGATGTATATTTGGTTATATATAACGATGAAAAATAACGAAATTATAAGCACATTTAGTTTTGTACACTTACGGTCACAAAAAAAATTAATATTAAGTGCTGCATTGTGCATAAAAAGGCTTTAAAATTAACTTAAAAAAACAAGTGATATGAAAGTATTTATTTAAAATCAATTCCTACTTAGGTCAAAAAAGAAAAATTTATTTCAGTTATTTTTTTATCAAATAATTATAATTAATATTATTATGTATATACATATGACAGAATCACAATATTCAGCGGCAATTAATTTTTTTAATTATTATTAAAGCTTCGTATTTTCATCCAAAACAATCGCGTATATAAAATTTCAGTTCTACTGAATGCTTTAAAACGTGAGAAAAAAAAATATTATAGAGTTTTCACCCAAGTCGCTAAAAATGAAGCCAACGTGTCTCTGTATCTGTAATTCTTTAAATAATTAGTTTCAGTCAATTAATTTTAATTAATTATTATTAAATTATCGTATTGTCTCCCCAAACTATCCTGTATAGAAAATTTCAGCTCAAACGAGCGCTTTCAAATATGAGACAAAAACCTTTTAAGGTTTTGACACAAGTTGCCAAAAGGGTCGCTAAGTCGCCAAAAATGATGCCAACATGGTTGAGAATCTGTAATTCTTTAAATAATTAGTTTTAATCAATAAATTTTTATTAAATATAAAATTATTATATTAATTATATTGTCATTAATTATATTTAGATCCAAAATAATCGTGTATTTACAATTTCTGCTCAATTGAGTATTTTAAAATGCATTTTATTAACGATTGAAAATTTGAACAAGATATATTTAGGGAGATTGTGAACTAATAGTAAGAACTGAAAAAAAGCACTATTTCATAGAAATTCTGAAATCGAGCATGTGTAAGTATTTTTACTCCTGTTTAATATTCTACATTTTTCTGTTAGTATTATTTACAGAAGGTTTTCAAAATTAAAAATTTACTCAATAAATTTAAAAGTGTTGTGAGTAGCAAAACATACGAAATGTAAAATATTTATTTTCAGTTTTAAAATAAATAAACGTAATTTTTAAGGTATCTGATTACTTTCGGAATCGTGATTTAGAAAAAGCGTATCGATGAATAACTTTTTTAAAATTTTTCTACCAGAATTTGAATAGACATATAAAATAGTTTTAAGAGTGTAATTACAATAAGAAAATTTTTATACAAATTTTTGGCAAGAAAAGGAAGAAGATAGACATATTTTCAAAACATTCTTATTTTATGGAAAAATACTTCTATAATAATAATAATAATATTTTTCCTATAATGTACCCAAGACTTTAGAATAGAGCCTGAACTATAGGATTCTTGAAATATATAATTCAGTAGAGGTTTTAATCAAAATTTAATGTATCAGAGTGTAGAGAGAAATAATTTAACAGAAAACATTGGTTTATATTTCGTTTGAAAGAAGCTCTAAAAATAATGTGAATTCTTCAAAAATCCTAATTCATGTTTTATAGAAAAGTTTTTGCTACACATAGGCAGAATATTATTATTATTAAAACTCTTTTAATAAAAGTAGAACATTTTGAAAATATGTCATTTTTTCCCTCATTTTTTGCAAAAAAATTGCATTTAAATAGATTTTATTGTAATTATATTTTTAAAACAATTTTACAGACATATTAATTCAGTGGCACTAAATATCAAATACTTATTCATTTATAAGTTTTTTTTTTAAATCACGGTTTCGAACGCAGTTGGTCATCTTAAAACACCAAACGATTTTATTTTTTAAAATATTCCATACTTTAACTAATACATTCGAGAGAAAGCTTTTAGAACGGGTTATTAAATGTATTTATCGAGTAACGTATTTTAAAAACTTATTCGTGAAGGAGACTAATGGCAAAAAAATTAATGACACTCTTTTTTTTTTTAAATTTTATTTCTACTCAATAATTTCAGCTTATTCGTGACGTATTAGCCCGAATAAAAATATTGCTTCGACACTATTTTCTGAAAAATTACACTGTATGAATTTCAAATAAGATCATTTGTATTTTTCCTATCCATTAAAAGGAAAAATTTAACAAAGCATTCTTAAAGATATTTATTCAGGCGCCACATTTTAAAGTCTTTTAATCTTTCAAAATGTTACACTTTGAGAAACAATTTTTTTAAATTCTTTTTATCCAAAATATTTGGAATAGTTGACTCGAACTCGAGGAAACATCTTTAATCATTTGGTGCCTTCCACTGTGACACTTTTTAAAGCAACACCGCCGACTTGGACGTCCTCTCTTCTGCCCTATATATGAAACTTCCGACTTCAAATTTCAAGTTGTGCTCTGTCTGTCGTAAATAATGAAAGCGATAACGGAAAGAAGGAGCTGTCAGCGAAGTACAGCTACTTCCAACACGTAAAGTGTCTGTCAAATATCGAAAGTGTCAACACCTAACTAGAAGTGGATGTCAGGCGAGGTGAACGTCCATCTTTACGAAATTAGCACGGAGAGAGCGTTATTATTCGGGAATTTAACAAGTAGCGTTTAATGGAAGTCAAGCTCAACGGTGAATAACCTTTTAGGATTAATTATTAAGGCCGTATATATAAGTCTCAAAGGCGACTTTATTTGTTATAAGGTCAAATTCGAAAAGCTTTGTTAGGATGTATTAAATTTTATTTCTTAAAAAGTTTAGTTCTGTATTTTATCACTTTGAAATTTTTAACTGAAAACAGCTCTAGATTTTAAAATGAGTAAGTTTATGTATGTCCTAATGAGACTGGAGAAATTGTGAATGGAGAACATACCTAAGTACATTTATTTACAAATAACATTTCAAGATATGCATTAATTAAAGCCTCAGCTGAAATTAATATTTAAATTATATTATTTGCAAGGCTTACTGTAACTGCAATTTTTCACTAAAATTTCACTCAAAATTCCCAATATATCCAAAATTATTTTTAATTATGCGGAAATTGTACTTGAATTCCTTCAAATAAAAAAATGTTTATTTAGTTGAAAATTTACATATTTCAAAAAAAGTGCTCCGAAGCTAGTCACATACCTTAAAGGAATCACAATTTATGTTTTTAAAATATTTTAAATCTATTAAAGATTTTAATTTATTTTTTTTAAATACTCGTGCAGATATATCATGACGATCTGATCACGAATTATATCGCGAGAATTAAATATCATCATGAAATGAATGATATTTGATGACTGAGATGGTGAACTTTATCTTAGCCCGCGATCACTCGCGCCTGTTTTTGCTACCTTCGTTACTCGCGGGGTGTAGAGAACACCCCAAACTTTTAACACGTGTATTTAATTATAAAAATAAAAATTAAGTCATTATGATACATATTTTTAAAGTACAAGATGTGTTTTGTATTATACAAATAAAATTATTTAATTTATTGCACACAAATGAGACTCTAACATTAATTTAAACTAAACATACAAAATTTTCATTTTAAAACACATAATTTTATATTTTTTCATAAACCAGTAAAACGTATATGCCAGTAATAAATATACTTTATAATTAATGAGACAATGATAGTAGAAAGTATAGAAAATTAATATTTTAATCATTTTCCTAACTTTCAGAGCAGACTGTATACAAATGCTCAACTTCTCGCGGGAGTTCTCAGCCCTCCAGATAAACTTTTCAAGGTCATTACATTCCAACCATTCCTTAAAGAGGGATTGCATCACGCCTGAAGGTTCAATGACCTAAAATGTGCAGCTACAGAAAAAATCGTGGTTCTGCACATTCTTTTTAGAAATCTGGGAGGATTTTCTTGTTGCTGGGGTGTACAGAACACCCCACGTGAGTGATCGCGGGTTAGTAGTGCTTAGTATTTTGATATTTTTAAGATATTTGTTCGGGAGCACCCAGAACCCCAACTCTGATTTAAAAAAAAAAAAAAATTCAAAAATCTTCCCGGGGATATACCTAATAATTTTCCAAATTTTCACGGCGATTGGATGTATGGTTTTTGAATCTATCGAGTACAGACAGACACACATTCATTTTTATATATATATAGACTAGATAACTCAAAATGCATGAAAGTGTATTGATGGAAATGAAATAATTTATTCTAAGAATTCGTATTTTCACATTTAGAAGGTTGCATTAAATCGCAGATATCTCATAACATGATGAGTGAGTGACTGTTTATTGATGTCGCACTATAAAGCAATACGAGAGCAATCGACGACGAGCCTTTTAATATAGAACCGTGGTCAAACGACAAGGACGACACCTGAGCTGGCATCTCCTCTCCAAACTACCACACCATGCCAACGGGAGAACATTCGAGCCTCGATTGATTTAACATGAATATTGGCCCCCTCTACATGACGAATTTTCAGTAATACCAGGTCTAGAGCCCGCTACTCGTCAACCACGAGTTCTTGACCATAACCGTTCTTGACCGCGGCCCCTCTATGACATAATTACAAGATTGTAGATTCTAGTTATACTTTTTTTAAAAAAATTCAAATTGTGTTTTTACTCTCTCTACCTCGACTATCATCTATTAAGGGTTCTTCAATATTAAACCGTCGTTCAATTTCCTCACCAATTCAAAAAATGTCGCCAAATGCTGTCATCGTTATTACTAATGTGTTTGAATGTGCGCGGGCACGGCTTCCACTATTGGCTGTATATCGTGGCATTTGGTGACGTCTTTTGATTTGACGAAACTGGTCGACGCTATAATACGTAGGTAACTCATTGTGCCTATGGTTTAGTAATATACAATTAGAAATTAAAAATTTATAAACACTTTTGAATGTAAAATCTTCTTTTACATATGAAATACTATTTAGTTGATCAGTTTATTCACCTTATTTTATATTAATATTTACAAAGATGTTTAAAATGTATTCTTATGTATTTCATTTAAACCTCAAGACGAAGGTATATTTGTACTGGAAGTTTTTTATATGCATGAATGCTCCAAATGTGAGAGAAATTTCTCTTAATAATTCATATTCTCGCATTTAGAAAGTTTTTTTGGATGTTTAATAAGATTGCTAATGTCCGATAACATGGTTTCTCTCTGAAATGTAAATTCTACGGTGCCTACGTTTTATACCATAAATGGGCATTAAATCGATCGCGATCGACCGGTGGACCTTTAAGACATTACCATGACTTAAGTCACGCATGCTAAAATAAACTTTTTTGGACACCGACGCTAGCTGAACTGGAGAATCTGTTTTTCACAAACGATGCGGCTGTGCATACGTAAGCAAATGAATTTAATGAATGTATAGAGGACACATGTACCTTATTGGAAGCACACGCTTACGCTTAATACATTCAGAGCCGCTATAAGGCAAAAAAGGGATCATCGCAATGCCAGTCGTATGGTACGTTTGAGTTTTTCCGCACATGCCAGCTGAAGTGGAGAGTAAATGTTGATGAATAGCTCTTACCGCAATAGCATGGGATTGGCTACTCAGACATCACCCCACATCCCGTACTTCTACAGGATTGACATCATGTCAAATGATGTTGATGGACCCGCAATTGAACATGTTAAGAACTAACGTTGGTCAAAGATTCCTCGGTTCACATATGTTCGCTGCTTGCTACATTGCTACGTTCACGCACGTTCACGACCTATCAGTCGTACATAGTTGTTCAAACATTCAACTTGACAATTTTGTATTACTTGTGTTTTTGAAGCAAAAATAGTCATCTGGCATATTTTAAAGGACGCGTTAAATGTCGAAAACAAGTCCAAATAAATGAAAAACATACAATTTTAATACAGAATGGTAAGAAAAGTTTTTCTTTACAATGATGAATGCAAAACGTATATGCTATTATTCTTAAATTTATAAATTTAAATTTCGTCTGTCATGTGTTATTCTGAAATGATTTCTGAATATATAAGCTATACGTACATAAAATGTAGGTGAAAATTTAAGCATTTAAACTATAGTAACATGAAATTTGTCTTTGTTTTGTAAAATCAATCTCGAATAATTTTTTAGTCGGAAATTTTATTGGAGGATTTGAGTTGTACTAAAAAAAAGCATTGTTTTACATTTAAACACGGTATTTATCTTTTATAACATACGTTGTAAGGAAATTCTGAAAAACTATGATTAATAAATCAGAGATTACGCTGAGTATAATTCCTTTATTCTGCTTTATTACTGTAAATTTGTTTTAACTGATAATTTGAAAATGTTTAGCTCTTGAAAAATTATTAAATTCTATGAACTGAAAGCGTTTATTTATATACTGTTTGAATTTAATTTTTCGCACTCTTTTACGGTATGGATTAACCTCCCAAGGTATGGTTTCTAAATTTAAAATTAATTAATTCCTATCAAACACTTCAATTTTTCATCTTACTTGAAAATAGATCAAATTAATTAACTCTTTTCAAAATGAACCGCTAAGCAGTCTATTCTCTCCCATGAACATAGAATTCGTTTTAATTCCAAATCCACTCGTTTAAATCTTAGCAAAAGGCTAACAGACAGTAAAAGACTTAACGTTATTCAAAACTATTAGATTTAATACTAAGATTAGAGAAATAGCATCCAAGACGCTCCGGAAACTACTATCATTAATTTACCTCCACTCAGAAGAGCTGGGAATTTAATTATGAAATAAAATCCGAAACATTCAGCGGAGAATACTAATTTGTGTACTATTCTTAATGTACAATCAATTTCCAAGTATGTCATTCCATTCTGAAAATGACATGTTACTTAATTTGCTCTGGTAATTAAAATTAATAACGATTTATCCTTTTCGTTAACTCAATTTTAATTTCGAGAAATGTAAATTAAAAGAGTTGTAGAGGTTCTCAGTGTTTAAATGGCGATTTTTCTTAATTATTTCTTTGGATTTGTCATTTTGTTTCGTATCATTAAATTTAATCTCTTTAATTAAATGGGACATTTTGAATTTTTTTAAATTTCAATTTATAAATATTTAATTCCTTTTTTTTTAAGAAACGTGTTGCTCTCTTTGAAGTTCTACTGCATCATATACACTGGATTTCAAAAATTAATGTAAAACTGTTTTGTGTGTGTGTGTGTGCCTGATTTAAAAATGGATTAACGTAGAAACTTGAATATGTTTAAAACAAATGTAATTCATAATACAGCACTTTTGCAGAAAAGTCAGCTCTTGGAGAAAACAGTGTATCACAGTTTTACGTGGAAATATTACAAAAACAGGTTCTAATAAAGAATGTGGGTACTCACGTATTATCGCAACCGTATTAGCCACACTATACGAAACGAAGCACATGGTTGCCAATTCAGCACATATGACACATATGAAATTAGGGTTGCCAACTTGGTAAGTTATCTTGAACGTTGGCATTGTTGTGATAGTGCGTAATTATCGAAATGTGTCTTTCCCTTATTTCGATGCACTGGCGGCATCGGCTTTCCATGCAGCCAATTAAGTTGATCGAACATCAAATTAGGAAGCGACTAGACGCTTAGTAACACTATTTTCAACTTATATAACGACCTTGAGGGGATGACTGAAAGGAGCAACGTGTTTCCCTAGTAACCCCAAATATGTTCTATGGCAGTGGTCCCTCGCTGCCGTAGACGCCAAGAAACATAAATTATTTCTATTTTATTTACTGTGGTGTAATTCTCTGGAGTTTGTGCGATTTTCCGTGGACTATAGGTTAACCGGGGAGACGTCACCTAAAACCACACCAATACCACGCATGCGCAAAATATCGTGATGTATAAAATATAAACAAGCAACGTCCCCTCCCCCTTTAACGAACGGTGGTAAAATTATCAAACGTTGACCGGTCCACTGCCATAAAAAAAAAGGCTGGAGAGCACTGTTCTATTGGATTCAGGTCTGGAGATTGAGTTGACAGTTCCATTCGCTCCAAATCTTGAAACTCGTGATAATCTTCAACAAGTACAGGACAGTAAAATTGCACATTATCATTCATCAGAAAGAATTCAATGCCAATAGCAGCGGCGTCTTTCAAGAATATCTTCCTGATACATTTCACCATTCTTCTTCCATAAAACACGTGCAAAGCAGTATGACCATCGAGAGAGATAACTGCCAAAACTATTATTCCATCTCTGTGACTTAAGTTTAAATTTTTGTACAAATTCTCAATAATTTTGCCGCTTAATAACAAGCCCTTTTGAAATTAGTAAAGAAAAAGCCTATGGTATTTATTGCAAATTAATTCTATATAAACTGGATTCTCGTACTCTTTTCTATATATGTCTGTATTTATATATTCATGAGATGTTTGGAATATATTTTATTGTGTTGAAAACTATTTATGCATTGTATTAGAATATTTAAAGCTTGACTTTTCTGCAACACAATTTAGTGCTATAAAAACATTTTTTTTTCTAATATTTTTTTATGTTATATTTCAATTTTTTGTGTGTGATTCCTTCAAAATAAACTTATCTAAAGTTAGTCTTTAGAACAAATAATTTTTGTGTGTGATGAAAAAATTCATCGTGTTTTTATTTTTAAAAAGGGAAGGCTCGAAAATGTACTATTTGAATTCGAATTTTTTAAAAATTCTCTGCAAAAAAGTTGTTCCTGATATTAATAAGTGTGTTTGTGATAAAACTAATTTATTATCTGAGATATAAAATTGTCTAAACATTGAAATGTATTTATGTATCTGATTTATCAAAGTTTTTGCTGGATGAAAAAATAAATTCGTTTCAGGCATAACATCAAACGTCTTTTGATGATTAAAAGATATGTTTAATTTATTACCCTAATCTATTTCAAATTGCGTTAACCCCTTAAACATCGCCGGCGTATATATCCGTCTCGCTTGTCCGCTGCGTTAAATGCCCCGAATGTATATATACATCTTTCCGAAATACGATTCTTTCTTTTGCGCTTCTTCAGTAAAACAGTTTCGAAACATGGCTTTTATGCAACTAAATTACTTTGACGGTGTTTGTGAAGTATTTATTTACTTCGAAGAAAAAATTTATTTATTTGTGCATTCTCTTTTCCCCTCAATACATCGCATACGCTTGCCTATGTGAATATCGGTGACACTAGGGAAGGGATGGCGAGCCTATTTGGAGCAACGTGCCATTTTTTCTAAAAAATGCTTACTGAGGTACAGACGTGCCGTCAAATAATGTCGACTTGTGATTATGGGGAAAATAATAAAACTAAATTCTGTCAATTCAAAACTCTTTATTTACTGCGAAAAAATACATTTTGTTCCTTATAATAGCAAATCTTTTCGTTATTCATGTAATTCAATTTAAAGTAACATTAGTGTGACTTCTGTTGTTGCAGATTAGATTACAAATAACTTATATTACGATTATAAGATGCTACTTTTAGCAGAATGCATGCTGTATTGGAGTTAGTTGCCAAACGGCTTCTAAGCAAGTCTTTAATGTTGTGCATCTCTGAAAATAATGACTCGCAAGCATAGGTAGATGAAATGGTTAAAATAGCATGGGCCAGCTTCTTCAAACAGTCAAATGTATATGGAATCAAATTCAAGCTCACATGTTTTCAAAATTTCTTTTACTTATACTGAGTGTTAATCTTTCTGTTTCAATCAATTCCAACTTTTTCCTTGTTTCAATACATTTTTGAATCCATACTGAACTAGACTGGAAATCAATTAGTTGCATTTCAAATTCTTCAATTTCTAACCAATCAAATTGGGACAAGTTCAGTTTATCAAATGAAATCACACACAACAGGGTATATAATAAACTTGAGCGTTTCCTATAATTCTTTGAACTAAAAAATCTCACTAAAAATTCTTCGATTGAAAAATCAATTGAAAATAAATTCTTCACTAACTTTTCTTCGTCTGGTTTCTCATGTACATCTAATACTTCATATTGAACTTTGTTATTTTGATCTAAAATGCAAACCCCGTTTTGATCGATGACGTGCCCAAAATATTGTGTAGCGTGCCATCAATGGCACGCGTGCCATTGGTTCGCCATCCCTGCACTAGGGACACGTAACTTTTAGTGTAAGGTATAAATTTGTGATTTACGAAACATGTATTTAATATAAGAGATAATAAGAAAAACCTAATTATTAAAATTATAAAAATAATCTAATTATACATTATTATATAGACATGTTATAGCACCTCTTGTTTAAAATATTTTCCTGATACAAAGAAGTGGAAAGAAATATTAATCCAACGATTTTATAGCCTTGTTTCCACATTAAATTTAACTCCTTCTGGGTTGCGTTAGTTTGTGGTGAAATACAACTCTACGTTATGTAGACGTGCTTAAAATTTACCTGTGTTATACCGAAGCTTACGAAGATATACTGTAAATGACTGTAGTCTGGGAAACTGTCCTGCTCTTCGCCGTTAATGTGACTCCATCATTTTAATGCAGCATACATTTGTATTTGATCGCATTAAACCGTATATACTCGTATTAGCATAGTACATTAATGGTTGCATTTAAATGTGGCTATTAAAGGGTTTAAATTGTGTTAATTTTCTCTCGAGAGTTGAAAATGTGGGCCATTTCCAACTATAAAAATAGTTTCTTTAACTATAATTCATTGGATTTTACAGTTTTTCTTTTTTATAAACGAACCAATTTAAAATATATTTCTAATTTCTTTATATTATAAGCCCCATGAAAAATGGAAAAACTTCTTTAAGAAATGTTATAAGTAAGTTCTACAAACAGAGAATTTTCTAACCAGTTAGCAATAATTTCTGTCAATAAGTTGATTTATAAAGGTAAATATCCTCTATTTTTAAATAAATCATTTCCCCACCACTAGGATAAAAAATAATGTTGACATAAATATATGAAATATTTCTAAATTTTATAAAATGTATAAAGTGTGTTTAATGTTTTCTTAGTTATTCAAATAAAAAAAATCGAGATATAAGTAAGGTATACTTTCTGGACATACAAATGTTTTTGTCAAACTATATTTTTTTTAAATATCATGAACGCAGTTGAGAGAAAAAAACTATAAGAAACTTAATAAAAAATTAGTTTAACATTAGGCTAAACTTAGTTTTTGATAAGTTTTAATAAAAACAAATAAAAAATTATATTTTGACCACACCACACACACACACACCACACACGCCACATTCCCATTGTTCAATCAGCTCTGTTTCTTTGTTCGTTTTTATTTGTTTTGCCTCAAATGATGACATCAAATTCCTTTTTGGTATTAATGTTTGAAATTTACTATGTACAGCCAGTGATAAGCAGACTTCCAAGTCGATTTTTCAGCATTTTATTTGACTTACATTATTGAAAATTTTAGTAGCCAGTTCTTAGGAATCTAGAAACTATAATTAATTGTATTTGGGGAAAAGTTTCAGATTAAAGAATTTAAATATTCATTCGGGTTTCGTGTTCTTCATTTAAATATATTTCTTCAGAAGTTCTGGATAGAATAAATATGTAAATGCATGCTTTATGACTTTTACCGAGCTTCTAAGGTACTGACATTTTCATGCTTGTAGTTTTGCAGTATCTTTCATTGTTGATGCAGCATCATCATTACTCCATGTATATAGAATTTTAGAGCAAACTCATGAATTTGTTTATTATCATGCAGCAAGAATGATCTTAAGTTGCCCAATTGGCTTTTAAAATTCCCTTCATATTCGAAAAATTACCTTGGCATTTCAATAGTAGTGGGGCAAGCGTATTAAACCTTTTGTCAACCTGCTCTTACCGGTTATAATTATATCGTGGAATATAATGTATTTATTCCATCACCATCACTGATTTAACTTTTCCTTATTCACACTCTTTCGCAATGCAGACTACAATCAAATGTGAATATCCTCTTGTCTTTGAAGTCCTATCTCAGCTGATAGTGATTATTTTCGGCGGGCAAAGCTTCCCCCCCCCCTCTTTCATACTTTCTTTTAACTACTTCTTTCTTAACAAGCACAAGTTTCTTATAAATTGCAGTGTATGGCTTTTGTTTGATAGTTTTTATAAATCTCAGAATCAAAAGTCGTGACCCTAAGGTCAAAGATGTGAGAGAGTTCGAGGAAGAAGCAGACTTAATCTTCGAATAACTAATTTTATTCAACTTTTAACACTTTATAAATGCACTTTAATAACCAAACCCGAGGATCAATAAGAAATCTTAACCCGAATTTATGTATCAAAATTATGCGTGCTACTTATCTTTTTTAAATCTCTTGAATGATCCGGCTTTCCGCTTGCTTGCTCGTTCGGCTATAAGGTGGATTCTTTTTCTGGTATTAATCTTACGCTCCGCGGCCTCCAGTCGCTAACACCTGAATTTCAATTTATGATCAACTCTTAATCATTTCATCGCCTACCCAACAACTGACACTTAAATAGAATTTGCATTTGCACAAAACTAAGTCATCTCTACGGAAAGCGGTTTTCAAACTAATGTCACAGTTATAAAAAGAGTATTTTCCCCAAGAGGATTAATATAAGCCCGAATAGAACCCGTTATACAAAGCCTGTATTTATTCTTTATAAAAAAAAAAAAAAAGGTTTTTCATTGATTTTTGAGGCATTTTTTCATTGCTAGTGTTTCACAGCTTTCAAAAGTGCTAACAGTCACACGATTTTACAGGGTATTTCTGGAGACCCTTTTTACCGGGGGTGCCTTCATTTTTCTGCTTTTGGAAGTTTCGCAGCACTTAAAGCAATGTGATACTCCCAAAATAAACTTAAAATCAATTATTCGGTACAATTGTTATGTCCAATATTTGCTTTGAACACACGAAAACTGTACTAAAAAACTTCTTGTCGGAAGCACATGTAATTCAATCAATTGTTTGTAAAAAAAACCCTTTTTGTTGAAGGTTTAATTACTTTTTATATGTTGGTTCCCACAAAATTCACATTCTTTGACAATAACGAGTAACTTTTTTTAGTTTGGAATTTTTCATTTTTAGAATAAGGAAAAGGTATAAACGAATTAATACCCGAAATCACTAAAATACGCTCAGACAACGTGTGAAAAAATAAATGAAAGAAAAAAAATGGAAGGAATACGTTGAGTTAAAAATTTGTTAGTTTGTATGTCCCAGGCCTAAAAATATTTAATGAGACATACCAAGAAACATAAAATATAGCGTAGGCAGAAATTAAAAATACATGGGGGTGTCCATGTACATGCTGATCTTGCTAAAATCTAATTTGAATATTTTGTCTGACTTTATAAATACATTTAACATGGTGTTGGTCGTTAGAAGTTCTTTAGTGAGTGTAGGTTTTAAATTCTCTTGACTTTAATTTTATTTATTGTCATTACTTTAATTTTACTACTGTTTTCTGAACTTATTTTTGTATTTTGATCAATGTTAAATATTTAATGATGTAAAAAAGATTGAAAAAACTAGAGACTTATCCACAACAAGTTTAATTTTATTGCCTTGCTACAGGCTTTTCTTAAATTATATAGTCATATCTATTAACTATTCTAAATTTTCATATTGCTGGGTGGCGTAGTTGGTTTGGCGCTGGCTTTGTACGCACAAGTTTGCGGGTTCGACCTCGGCCCAGGTAGATTTTCGTGATGCAAAAAATCAACAGCATCCGTGTCGTATGATTCTGCGGCATGTAAAAGATCCCTTGAGTGCCTGTTTGGCTTGGGTACTCTCGGCAAAACTAAAAATCCTAGTCTGTTTCGCATCGTCAAATCTCAGGTGCTTTCCTCTGGGGAAGAAACTGGGCTTCAAATTTACTTGAGGCGATTGGTGTATCACCTATATGGTGCCGCAATAAAAAGAAAAACCACCTCCAGCAGAATGTACTTTAATGATAAAAGACCAATCTGCAGCCCCATTAGAAATAAAATTAAAAGAAATTCATAGATGGCACCATCAGGTAACTTTATAGAAATTTTTCAACAAAAAATAAATTCATTTAAAATTTTTGTTATTACACTTTCTTATCTTTCAAAATAAATTTTTAAAAAAATTATGTTGCGTTTATGTTTTTTAAGCACGATTACTTGCTGCTGATTTCTTTGGAGAATATTTATGAACAATTTTATAGTCAAACCTATGGTTTTCATTTTTTTTTTTTTTTAATTTTATAGGGAGGTTTGATTAATTTTGTTATTTGTAGCTATTTGCGGTTATATTTAACAAATTAATTCTAGTATATTTTTAAGTTTCTTACATACTTTTAAATGGATAGATTACTTTTTTGCACTTCACGATTATGAGATTTAATGTATATCACTACCCCTTAAAATCATGAATTTTTTAAAAAAAATTAACAATTTTTTTATGATCTTATTTTATAGGCTATCTTATTAGCTTTATAAAAAAATTCCAAGTTTTTTTATTTTCCGTTCACTAGCACAAAAATTACAAGTGTTTTAGTAAAAGCAGATGCCATAACGTTACATGAGATGTCAAACCTTGAAAAGCATTTTACTGGAAATGTGGGCTTTTTTTTTTTCTTTTTTTTCCCGGAAAGCTCAAACAAGGACAGCGATTGCTTAAAAAGTTTTTAAAATAATTTGCGAAAATTTTTTGTGTATGTTTTGTATCACAGTAGAAATGTTTTGACCTTTAGATTTATCAGTCATTGTTTTATTACAAACTTTACAGCTCTTTATGTGAATATAAGCACTGTTTTTCTCAAGCACTTTCATATAATAACTAAGAGAAAGTGCTCTAGTTTTTGTAAAAATTAAAATATCTATTGTCCTGATGGTCATTTTAAAAAGGAATAGCAAAGTAATACATTAATATTGAAGCATTGAGAATTTGTCCATTTACTAGTTGTACAGACCGGGCCCCGTTTATGTAATTTTTTGTCAATTTTTACCCATTTTTTTCCCTTTTAGTAGTAATAGTTTATTTTTCTCTTCGTTTTAGCCTTTTCTTTTCTTAAAATATGCTTAAATAAATCTAAAAACCAGAAAAAAACTCCATATCTCCATTTATTTTTAAAAAAATTATCGCAAGTAGTCGGATACCTTAACATTCTTAGAAATTATTTTTATTTTCTACAAAAAAAAAATAAATAAA
Organism: Trichonephila inaurata madagascariensis; assembly: GCA_019973955.1. Classification (NCBI taxonomy): domain Eukaryota; kingdom Metazoa; phylum Arthropoda; class Arachnida; order Araneae; family Nephilidae; genus Trichonephila; species Trichonephila inaurata. Next base: position 802,618 of record BMAV01015114.1, read on the forward strand.
TAAAAATAAAAATAAAATAAAAAAATAAATAAATAAATAAAAAAATAATAAATAAATAGATAGCTGCAATTTTTTTTAAATTATTATTTCAGCCCAGTAACATAAGCAAAGAAAGAGAAAAGTTAGCGCCTTTAAAATATGTTTCCCTGTAATCTGAATCCTAAGCCTAAGAATTAGTTATTCTATTACGTTGCCCCCCTATTCTACTTATATACATAATTTAAAGGCTTCACCCTTTTCCATTCTTTACTTGCCTATATTACTGGGCTGCGATAAGAAGAGAAATTATACGTTTATTTTTGTAACATGGTATAAGAATTTTATGAATAAAAATAGTGCTATATTTTATGAAGATGTAATGCCACGATTGTTTTCATTAAATTTAAACTGAAAATAATTGTATCAGTTAAAAGCTCCAGTTGATATTTTACTTAGTAAATAAAACATTTTTGAAATCTGCATAAAAGAACACAGTATTCAAGCTTATGTGATGTGAGTGAGGAATATAAAATAACTTAGATACCATAAATGATTTACTTGTCAGTGGAAAATCTTAATGAATTATTAGAAAAATATTTTACCTTATTTTTCCTCTTCTTTTGGTAAATGCTTTTTTCTATAGTATAAATAACGATATAATTATTTTTAAATTATTAATCGCTTTACCTTTGTGGGAGCTATTAATCTTTAGCATTTCTATTGAAAGACAGTTCAAATGTTTTGAATTAATCATATGTTCTTTCATTCAAATATCTAGTTATTATTTTAATTTCCCAATGACTACCTCACTACGATATCGAAAATTCTTCTAATATGGTGTAATTATTAGGGATATTACATGAAAAAATTTACAAAACATTTGGAAAAATTTTAACATGATATATATATATAACACTAATTTTTATCCACAATACCTTAATTTAATACAGACAAATAGTAATAACAACGAAGCAAATTTTCTTGATATACTTATATTAAAAGATAATGTTATAGTTACTAATATTTATGATAAAAGAGAAGAACTTAATTTCAATATCATAAAAGTTCCACATTGGAAGAGTAATGTACATGTTTCTATATTCAGAAATATTGTTATTAATTATATACAACGCAATCAATTTCTAGTTTCAAAAAATTCAGAAATAATAAATAACTATAAACATTTTACTAAATATTGCTTAAATCAGAAATACCCAATAAATTTTATTAATAATTATTTGAATAAAGCAATTCTAAATAGTAAGGATTAAAATTCCTTAGAACAGTTTATTTTTATACAGTTATCATTTTTCCTAGTTATGGTTACATCCTTTTTCTAATATTAGATAAAATTACTTACGATTTTTTAATTCATATATAATTATTGTCTGTAAAATTATGGTAGTTTGTAAACTCTCTTTTTAATTTTTATTCTTTTAATACTTTTGTTAAGTGCTACGTTTCAGCCATTCACATGCTTTGAATCTGCATTTGGGTCCAGAATCTGGCAATAATTTGTTTATTGCAATCAGATTTAGCGCGGGATCTGTATTTTTAAGTGCAATTTTTAGGTAAGTTACCTTTATCTTGTAATGGAATTAGATATTCCTATCCATTATTTTCAATAGGATTTTACTCAGTATTATTAACATAAAGGGGGAAGGTTGGCTGGCCACAAAACATGTTTAATCCCACTTTTATATAAATTATTTTATATATAAGCTGTCCTAAGTCAGCAATGTTTATAATACTGCAGCATCCATTTTTAAAATTTCGATTGCTCATGTGACCTTCATTGTATGTTTCCTTACTCTCTATGTGTTTTTCGATTTTGATTGTTGTATATCCATCTCTCGTTTATAGAGAATTAGACTATATATATATACATACACACACACACACACACACATATATATATATATATATATATATATATATATAATATGTAAGTGTGCGTGAGTGTAATTATTGACGTTATCTCAATTTTTAATGGTCCTGAAAATCCTGAACTTCACATAAATAATTATTTGCTATCCGCCTAACGGAAATAACTGTTAATTTTAAACACTCAAAAACTGTGTAGTTATCGAATTTAGAGTAATGTTATGTAAGCCGTATCATCCGATTATCTAGATCACTCAGATGAACCTTTCTCTTAAGTCGTGTGAGTCTTTGAACTTCCAGTTGCCGCTTTGTGTATAAACCTCGATTTCAAGAAAAATTTGTTGGT
>BMAV01015114.1:814186-833958 GCA_019973955.1 Trichonephila inaurata madagascariensis
CACCAAAAGAAATTCTCTAGTTAAATTTCAAATCTGTGAATCTAATTGCTCAAAAAAAAATTTTTTTAAGTATATTTATCAACTCTCTTGTAACTCTCTCCTCTTCAGAGTCGATTTCCACAAATTTAAATTATAGTGGATCTCTATTCACCAAAAGAAATATGCTTGCTAAATTTCAAATCTGTGAATGTAATTGCTGAAAAAAAAGATTTTTAAAACTTGTAACTCACTCTTAACTACCTGAGACCCCCTTGGGATTCGATTTCAGCAAACCCCCGTTCTTATTAAATACCTATTGAATAAAAGAATTTTGTTCATTGCATTTCAAGGATTTGGATGCAATAATTTAAAAACGGACTTTTTTACTATTACGCCCCTTCGGAGTTGATTTCCGTAAAACCCTTTCTTAGTGGATATCAACTCACAAAAGAAACATATTTATCAAGTCTCAAGTCGGGATATGTAATTGTTCAAAAACGGGAAGTTTTGTCTATTGTTCTCCCGCAACCCCCTCTGATTTGCGCAAAACTCGTTCATAGGGGATATCTACTCAATAAAAGAAACATTTTTGTCCAGTTTCAAGTTTTCGGATGTAATAGTTCTAGAAAATGGGAATTATTTTCAAGAACGGGAAACGTCCCCGCATCCTTGTGAGTCGATTTTCGTTAAGTCCCTTCTTGGCTTTTCTCTACTTAAAGAAAAGAAACATGCCTGCTAAATTTCATGTTTCAAAAAACTGTCAATTCAACAAAGATTAAACAAAATGCCTTTGCTAATTTACTTGAAAAAAAATTGAATTTAAGTTCTTCAGGAAGGGGGGGAAATATTTTATCCCTTCAACTTATCAAACAAACTTCCGTACAAAATAAGACAACAGATCATTACAGAATTGAGAACATATTTTCATTCCATTGTCTTCCATCCATCTGAAAGACTGCTATTAAGTAATCGATTCAGACGAGAGAAAAAAGAAGGAAAAGAAAAGAAAACTATTCTTTGTATTAAAAAAAATGAGGGTAAGTGTCGCATATTTCCCGGTCCATTATCTACCTATTTGTAAAACAAATATCTTTGGAACTTCATTGCGTGTCACCTGAAGCCTTCAGCAATGAAAAAAAAGCGCTATTTGACAGCTGATAACAAAGCTCCGAAAAACCACGGGTTTCTCACAGGGGTTAGTTAAGTAATGTGTTCTCATCTCTGTCCACAGATGGAAATTTCGACCCTATTTCTTTACCCCCGAGGGTTCAGTAACCTTATAAAAGCTTCAGAACTATTGATCTTTTATCTTAGGAGTAGAATTATGATGGTAAGGGAAATGGGTTTTTGAGCCCAAATTTTCTCTTTAAAATGTCTCGGGAATTAAGGTTTGGTTTTTAGAAGATTTCTGGATGCGATTTTTTATCCGAAGTTATTGTGTGTAAGATTCTAAAACGCGTGGTGAAAAAACGGTAAAGAACATGACGTTTATCAATAAACAGTTTTTTTTATATCTTTAATTGTGTCTCAAATTTAATTCTAATGGAAGCAATTTTTAAAGTTAATTCTTTTTCATCTAAAATCAATAGTCACAAGAATGAATAAATTTCTGTAGTAATATTCTGCTTTTGTAATTATTTTATGTTGTGTTTTAAAATTCGGAGTTCTTTTATATGCTGAAATTAGCATATACACTTATCATAAAAAAATGGCATATGTACCAAAAAAGAGCTATCCGTATAGCATTAAATTGCAAGTATGCGCATACTTACATTAATATATACAATTCATTAACTTTTGGCGAGCAGTGACTGCTAGGAACTCCTGCCCATTGCACAACGAAGCATCCAAATGTGAATTAAGAAAAAGAGGGCATTCCAATGGCGTCCTACCACATGGACTGCACCAATGTTCGCAGACAGAATTTAGAACAAAATAGGGTTAGGTCGCGGAAGTTATTATTCCTACTGTAACTTACCATTGCACCTTGTACAGTGCATTTGTTGTGGTGACGGGCGCATTCAATCAGGTGGACCATGAACGGAATTGCAATTGTTTTTAAGGATGAAACCTTCCACAGACAGCGAAAACATGTTTGTAGACGTCTAGTAACCGGTAGGATACTCAGCTGACTTCTGGACACTACAAAACCCGACAGCCAGGAATTGTGGTATGGGATATCATTTCATTTGATTGCCGACTCTTTAGTTCTTGTTTGTGGTACCCTTACAGTATGGCATAACATCAAAGTGATTCTAAGCACCATAGTGTTGGTTCTCCTTTTACTGATATCCCGGTTTACAATTTTAGTATGATGATACCTGGCTGCCCACGTTTTGCTTTTCTACTTCATGTTTTCATACTTCTTCAACGTTTCCGTTGTTGACGAGATAACCGAACTTCTCCCCAATAAAGCACTTATGGCTTCTGGTGATCTTACTCGCTAGTTGAAACGTATAAGACTAGGGAGAAGATATCCACCAACTCCATGAGTCAATGCCCAACCGAATAACCACTTATGTCAGGGCCTAAGATGGGAAATCGCATTTTTGAATTATTTTCTCTTTTAACTGTATTTCCTGAATAAAACATTCAATTACAATTATATAGTTAGCGCTTGGTTTTCAATACATACAGATGACATCTACCAATTTTCGTCGTATTCCGATAATCCCTTGGTATGTCATTTTACATCCTGTGCTGTGTATTAGAAACAAATGCATTCATTTTAACAAATGACAGTGTTAAAGTATAAATATGTATGAAAACTGGGTACTCTTTTTGTTTTGATTTAGTAGTCATAGCAAATTTAAAATTGATTTTAATAGATTTGATAAGAATTTATTTTTTTCAAGCAATAAATAATATTTTATATTAAAACTGATTTATTTAAATTTTGATATCAAGAAAATTATTCGGTTACTGAATTGCTTTTATTTTTATAATTGTGCAGTAAAAATTATATTCTCGCTATTATTTTAATTGTTTTATATTTAATTACGATTTTACTCAACGTTCTATTTGTTCTTCTTCCTTTTACTGACCCTCACGTTAATTCTTGATGTTTCTAAGGCAAGAATACAAAATTTATCTTTTACTTTTTAATGACATTCTTGGAAGCAGTTGAAAGGGACATTTGTATTTTAAATTGCATGGTTGAATTTTAAAAAAAGATCATTGTTAAAAAACTGCTGTCATTGTTAAGAATATTAGCTTCGACTTGGAAGAAATTCTTTCACGATTTATTTAGTAGCAAATTGGATTATCTTGAAATTTTAAAGGAATTGTTAATTGATTATAATTCCCTCAAATTGAGTTCAATTATACCTGCCAAGCTGATAAACCGTGGACTTATTTAGTTAAATATAAGAAATGTTTTATTGTAAGTGCATATTTGTGTGAAACTTTTACACAAACTGTGGAATTGCACAATTTATTCAAAGTCTAGACTCTTTAAGGGTACAGATATTATCGTAATTTACTAAAAACTCTTGTCCCTCTCATAAATAGTTAAATATTGTTACACATGGTTAATGTTGAATATGTTAAATTTACTACATGAATTATTATAAATTTCAATATAATTCGCCATTCAAAATAAACAAAGTACATTACTCCATGTGAAATCATTGGTCATATATTTACAAATTTTGATGCATCATTTTCTTCGTTTACGTATAGAGGACACATTTGCATTTCTGTATCAGACTGCGCAGCTTGGTATATTTCAATCTATGAATATTTAAATTTGTACTCTAAGTATTATTAATTATTTATATTATTATAAAATGTAAATTAATATTATTGTATTATTCAGTCATTGTTTTGTAAATTCTGAAGTTTCAATAAAATGATGCATGTTTTAGAACTTTCGTATAATATTAATACTTCTCATCTAATTTCTTATATATTTAAAATTAGATATGAAATAGGCTTTTGTAGCGAAGCCATTATTTATATAATATATATTGCTTTTTTCTAGGTGTAATACTTATTATTAATATATATTTAAGTAAGATAAAAATTATTGAACAGTTTAAAGAGATTTTGTGATGTTTGCTAAGTAAATTAATTTTAATTGCCTTATTTAAGAATCTTAAAATCATCTATAAGTAGCCTCTCGGTAAAGGCTTTCATCTATCAGCTTTTTTGAATGTAATATTAAGCCTATATCATTGACATTCATTTATGTAATGCTGGATTATTAAATGTGAACTCTCTCTCTAAAGTGTATCGTATAATATAAAAACACACTTGTTTCTATCCGATTTTATTTCTCCGGAAGGTTTGATAAATACTGTTAAGTATTTCTTTGAAGTTCCGAAATCTCTCAAAGGAATAATTAAACTAGTTATAAAACAATTTCTAAAATGTTGCAAAAAATGTTCGTAAATAGACGAAAAAAGAAACAACTATTTTTATTGTTTCATTTAAATGTTTCTATTACTTACCATGAAAATCACTTTGTGTAAGATTCCTGTTTGTTATCCATTATCCATTTTGAATCATTAAGTGAAATTGAATATAGGAAATAAAAAATAAACTTCTCTTTATTTTCAGTTAAAATTTTATATCGTTATGAACATCTCGTTTATTTTTCAATTACAAGGAAATTATTTGAAATTTTTAGTTTTAAGTTATTTACCTGTTCTTTGTAATCTGCAACAATTTTATGATTTTACTATTTTAATGTTTTTTATTTTGTAAAAAAAAAAAAATACAAATGCTTAAGAAGTGCATTAATAGTGATAAAAGACCCCAGAGCAATTGCGTTTTTCTTTTGCTGTTCTATTCGTGGCAACTCCAATAAAACACATCCAGTTTGTTCTATTTCCGTCCATTCCCTCGAAAATTATGTTTGTTCCCGAGACACACCCAGTTCTTTCTTTAGATTCCTTCTAACCTGTTGATTACCCATCAAATTAGTCTAGGTATATTTCTTTTAACCTCATCCTTTGACCATCAACTATACAAGGATATTTATTCATTGTCTCTACTTTGAGGCTTTTATGTTAGTCTATTTTTAAAGTGGATGGTTAATTCTTAAGTTTATGCAAGAACCTTCTAACTTCTGTTGCTTTACGGCAGTGGTCTTCAAAATATATTCCACGGAACTCTGGGGTTCCACAAGGCAAACCCAGGGGTTCCATGAGTCACAATGCTAAAAAATCGAGAAGAAATAAATATGTATGCAAAATGGATTCCCGTTCTCTATGAAGTTTGTATAGTTACAAGTATCTAAAACCCATTTCCCCCCCCCCCCATCCATTAAAACTGAAACTTTTATTTATGTATAGTAACTTTATTGTGCAACACTTTTTAAACTTTTATTAAAATATAATAAACTAATATTAAAACGCGCGCGCGTTTTACATTTACATATATACTTCCTACTAAATTATGAATATTCTATTGTTTACTATCTCGGGTTCCACGAGATAATTTAGTTAGAACAATGTCTTGCAAAATTAAATAGTTTTCTAATGGAAAATGCACCTTTTTACATTTGTGAAAAGCAAAACCTATAATGAAGGAAAGAGAAAAACATATCAACAGAGTTGATGCTAAAATCTAAATTTTAGCAAGAACAGCTTCAAAATTTCAGGTTGAAAACTTATGTAAAATACATGAGATTTCTCACACAGCTATAAACATTTTAATGCCATTCAGAACATTGTATTTAAGTGAAATATATTTCTCAACGTAAGTGGCTACAAAAACAAAACAAAAAAAAATATTAAACTCAGAATATGTAATGCGATTGCGTTTAATCTCAATAGACCTAGACTTCAACAGTTTGCGTGAAAAAAAGCAAGCACATATGCAAGAGGCCCGCGCCTATCTCACGAGCACCTAGATGTGTGGGGGGGGAGGGAAGAAACCCTCGACATGGCTCAACTAATCTATTTATTTCAACACTAACAGACACAATTTCAACTAATAATATTAAGAGAATGTATCAGTGAAAATCGTGAAAGTGGAACAACAACAGTAAAGCGTAAACGATTAGGCGACTAACAAACTGGATCCTTATCTTAATTAAGGATTCAACCTATTATCCGATTTAATCTAATCTTAATTCAATCTTAGTGATCAACCGTCACTTTAAGGTTTCCTTCTAATAATAATCTCAAAAAGCTCTATAATTCTAATATTATACTTTTAGTAGCGATCTCACCTCTCTCAAGTATATATCTCCTCTCTTTCTAGCTCGAAAACTTCGCCTATTTGTGGTAAGTTAATTTACATATCACGATTCTCTTCTCCTGAAGGGTTGGCTGGGAATAACGCGAATTGATATCCCAAAGATTTTCCAAGAGGATTAATTAGAAGATCGCGTATAGATACGTCACATATATCCTAGCTACTAAATATGATGCATGGGTGGGTGACACTTCGATCACAAATTAATGTTATTAATGAATAAATATTATTAACAAAATTAGATTTTAGAATTTTTCTTGAAGTTCCACAAAAGCACCTTCAAGTTCCACAGGGGTTCCATGAAGTCAAAAAGTTTGAGGACTCTACGAATCTTTTCTTCAGTAGATGAAGGTTATATGAAATTCTGAGTGGTAAATCAAGTGTGATAAATGCAAGTGTAATGGATTTTGTGTTGTTTCAGTTAAACTGATACCCTCATACGATTAATGAAAAAGTTAATTAACACTTAGATTAAAGTTGCAACGAACTGAGCATAATTGTGTAAATGTATGAATAAATAATAAATTCTCTATGGTAGGGTGAGAGAAGAAATAATGAGAAAAAAAGAAAATCCTGCATTTTTCGAAAAGATAATCCTTCAACCATTTTCTGACGGCTGAACATGTGTACTGCTGAAATTTATCTGTTGTTCACCGATGATAATTACATGCATGCAATTTGGCACACGTTTATGATGTCAAAACCGGAGTGAGTGAATGAGAGTTACATTAATATCGTCCAAAAAGCTGCACGAGGACTATTGGTGACAGATCACGTCATCTTGATCCATGGTCACGTGACGAAAACACTTGAGCTGACATCCCGTTTCCTAACTTCCACACATCAACGGGAGGTCATTTGAGCCTCGACAAATTGCATGCAAACGCCCCTCTACACGACGGATCTTCAGCTGCACTAGGCTAGACCGCATGACATGCCAGTCATGAGTCTGTGCCTTGACCACTGTGCTACCTCGTCCATGCCAAAACAGGAGTGTGGTCATTAACTTTGAGGTATCCCTGAATTTGCAGCGGCACCACCTTCTGCAAGTCGCAAAAAACAAAGGACAGGAATAAAAGTCCTTAACGACTGGCCCGAATAGGGATTCCTTTCCTCTCAGTCGTCTAAGGCATGCACGGTGTAGCTGCGGACCGGTAGGACATTGAATCAAATAAATACACCTGACAAGGTCAACAGCTTGTTGCCGAATTTTAAGCAAATTATTATTTTTTCTATCGAAACTTCTAGAATTTTGCTTGGCTATTTCTGGGAATTGAAGACCGTAAATGAATTTGAGAAATTTCCTGTGGTATCACTAGAAACCCGAGTCTTAAATTCTAAAAATTTTCATCTCTAAACTGAATGATGCATTTTTTTCTTTAAATACAACTAAAGTAAAGCTGTGGATTCAGTTTCAATATATTTATTAAATTTAACAAGGCGATACCTTTTAGTTAATTGTGACGTTTGATACTCTTTTAAAATTCATTGTGCTAACGTTTTTTTCTTTTTTTGGTAGTCTGTACACTGCAAAATTGCGAACTACACTTTTCTTAACCAAGGAATAAGCTATCTTAAATCTTTTTCGGAAAATACGATTGAAGCATATTTTTACTGTATGTTGTTGATGAATTTGAAAAAAAAAATGTATTAGTGTTATTTTTTCTCTTACCATGTTTTATCATTTAAACCCTATAACATGAAAACAAAACCGTCGTATCGTACTTGATTTATAGAAAAATATATCATGTGTTTTATCATGTATTTGCTATTTCAACGGTGATTTTTCAGTTGATAAAGCGTTATCATCCATAAAATTCCTATACAAATATTTAATGTAAATTTTTATCTCAAAAATTTTTCATCATATATTTTTTTAATTATAAACTTGTTTGTTTGCTTAAAATGACTACAAATTTCATTTCTATTATCATGGCAGCAAAACTGTATGACGTTTTCAAGAAACTAACGGTTAAAAGTTCGAGTAACGATTTTAATTAAGTGTGTTTTCGCCAAATAAATCTATATAAACCAGCTATGAGACAGTAAAAAAGCACCTTTATAATGATAATAAAAAATTATCGAGATGTCATTTTCTTGTAAAGTATACTTCTAAGATGAAATATGAACTGAATCAATACGTATAATCAGTTTTTCTTTTACATCTTTGTAATTTACTATTAGTATTTGTATCAATACATCATTAACTGCGTTTGTGTGTTTTGGATGTAAAACTTGCAGTTTTTCAATCCAAAAATACTGTTACAAAATCGTGCTTTATATTAAGCCATTACCCTCCCATATTACTGCGTATTGCGTGATATTTTAACACTAATATTGTTTTCAAGTTACTGATAAAAAAATAATATTTTAAGTTTATTGATATCTGATTCCTAGCCTTAAGCTTTGGATTGTATTTAAAAACATTTTCAGAACCCCTGCCTCGTGATTTAAAAGGAACAGGAATCAAATTTCTGAAAAAAAAGGAAATTTCTGTTCGAGCATTCCGCAATCCCCCTCGTTTAGGAGTCATTTTCCAAAGACCCCGTTCTTAAAGGATCTCTTCGCAATAAAAGAAGCATGTCTGTCAAATATCAAGTCTGTAGGTAGTCTAGAGACTTCGGTATGAATTAATAAGTGGGTAACTTTTCTCCTCGTAAAAAGTATATGGTAGCCAAGTGGTTATAGTCACGAGTTCGTGGTCGTTGTTTCATGAGTTCGAGCCATAATTAAGTCGTTGATTCATGATCCATTGTGTAGAGGAGCTGATGCGCGTTGAATATGTGGAGGCTCAAAGTCCTCGCGTTGGCTTGGTGTGGTTGTGTGGAGAGGAAGTGCCAGCTCAGGTATCACCCTCTTTGCTTCACGAGGTTCAAATTTGCAAGATCCGTTGCTAATAGCTCTCATGTTGTTTTATAGTGTTACCTTAATAAGCACTCACTCACTATATACGGATTATTATTTTTTTAAAAAAATTATCAAAATATATTTTTCCATTGTATGAAATTGTAAGTTTTCCATGTGTATTGTATAAGTAAAAGCACGATATGATATACATTAAAACAATCTGTACTTTAGGTCAAAGGTCGACAAAGTAGTGGTCCGTGAGAAAATTTCGCTGGTCCCCAGAAAAATGTGGAATATACTCACTTATCACCTTATGTCTTAAGATGCATTGTATCACAATTATTTTTTTATAAATAGAATTAACATTCACAAAATCCTATTAGTGGTCCGTGGGATTTAAATTATGAATTTACTGGTCCGTGAGGTCGAAACATTTATCGACCGCTTCTTTAGATGACATTAACTATATAGCTTTCAGTATTTTATAAATATTTTACAACTTTAATGTTCCATCTGCAAAAAAATAATATCTTTTGCAAGACTTCACTCACTCTAATTATTCCCCTCCCTCCCCCCGCGCCATGGAAGTTTTTGATCGCGTTTTGTGTGGCAACTTCACCCCTCATGATCTTATTTCAAACTCCTCTACCTTTTCTTACTTTTTCTTCCAAGTGGTTATTTAAAACTTCCTTTCACAATAACCGCACGCAGTTATCTTAGAGGTAACGTGTAACGGACTTAAAAATATTATTCTCTTAATCCTTGTTATTAAAAAATATATCCCTTCTCTCCTCGTTCCGTCAAGATGTGGCAGACGGTTGAAAGACGGGCTTTACTGTCATGGAGATGTGACGTCATTTTCTCTTCGTTTCCTATGAAAGCGAAACAGAAACTGAATCAACTGGGAGAGTGGTTTCCACCCACCCCTCCACCAGCGTTATTGCGCTGCATTTAATGTGGACTGCTTTTTATTTTTATATGTAACTTCAACAAATTGTTCTCTTCAATTTATTATGATGAGTGGATAATACAGCTATCTCTAAGGTTCCATGTAAATGTATAACCGTTACCGTTACCAAAAAAAATAATATTTATAATTTAATCAACGTTTTTTTCCCCCTTCTTTCTTTTCTTGCTTGTCTTTTAACTGAAATAATCAATGTTCTGAAAAGGAAAGCATCGTTAGTTTCCACACCATAAAATTTTCACAGAATTCAAGCGGCATCTCAGTGAACCCTAAAATCAATTTTCAGGAATGGTCAACTAATGCCTTCATTCATCAATGTCACCCATAAGAATCAAATCCAATTGTTCCAAGATTGAACGTTATATTCTCCAACGGCCAGTATTCCCGATTCGGACTCAATCCAGTATTCCCAAGACCATGGTTCAATATTTGTCTGTCAAACATGTCACTCCTCATCTCGTGTCGATCAATAATTCCTTGACCTTGGCGAACAGACGGACTAACAAACACACCCCTCTAGCCCCCACTCACCTACAAAATGGTTGGTCTCCACTTGTTGCGAGAGTCTCTTTGACGTCATCCGCCCGTGAATGACGTAGCCCGGGCCCTTCCCTCCTGCAGCTACCCCTAATTGGGTGGACAGTTTACACGGCGTTGACGATAAAGGATGGACCCATAAAGACGCATTTTAATATCGGTGTTATTCTCCTGCTCCTCCTCCACATGGGCTCTTGTATCTTGGTGTGTGTTCCGCCTCTGATCTTTTCCTCTTTTATGTTCTCTTATCAGAAATGTTCGTTTCAGAACAACAGTTGAACGTATGGCGTTGTTTGCCATTTGTAGATTCTGACTTTTATGTTATAACCTGAAAATGGGAAAGTTTGTGGAGAAGATAAGGCGAGCATCTTAAAGAATTGTTGTATTCGTTGTTTCTAATTATCCCAAGCTTTTAAAATGGTTTCTTATCAGACAATAATTTAGATTTTCATTTTGATATCAAGCATTTTTCAGTTCCTACTATTACTGCACACTCTTCCTGTATATATATATATATATATATATATATATATATATATATATATATATCTTGTTCAAATTTTCAATCGGTAATAAAATACTTTTTATTCATCCACTCAAATGTTCGAATACATTTTTTTAAACTTGTAGTTGATAGCACTTGATGTTAATACAGTTTTTTCAAATATTAAAGCGTTGATATTTGAATAATTAATCAATAAACAGTAACAAACAAAAATAATTGTCCAATACCATAAAAAAGGAAAATCGCTAATTGTGTCCCTGTAGCGCAATGGATAGCGCGTTCTACTTTTAATCCAAAGATCGTGGGCTTAAATCCCTCCAGGAATGGCCTAATTTCTGAGAATGTGATTTCTTTTTACTATACTATACTATTTTATTTTAATAATTAAATTTAATTAATGAATAAATAGTAACAAACAAAAATAATAGTCCATTACCCTAAAAAAATAGAAAAATGGAAAATTGCAAGGAAAATCTCTTTCTCTTTTGCCACTCTCTTTGCCATTAATTTTCTTTGTTGACCTTAGTAAGAATTCACTTAATTATTTTTTTATATTACTTGTTTTATTTGTACAGTCTACAATAAAATTCAAGTGTTCCCAGTCCTTATTACTTTGGAAAAAATCATGTTCTGCTTTAATTTATTGCAAGAAACGAATTTAATTATATTTATTCTTTAAATCAGTGATTCCCAAAGTTGTCTATATCGACCCACCCACCCTCCTGAGTCTATGAACACCTTCAAGGGGTCCACGTCAACGAAAAAATTATTTGGGGGTCCATGAGGTGTATATGGGGGCTTACGATACTGCCTTACATTAAACCAGATTGTGACTTTAATTTTTAAAAAAATTTAATCAAGTAGGAACGAGATTTCATCTATTTAACAGATTTACTTACAAAATATAATGAGGTTAGTTTACAGTTACAAAAAGTGACAATTTCAGTTATATTAAAACAAGGATCATCATTTCTTGCAAGAGTTAAGCTGAAATGGTTTAATATTGGACACCGCGAATTTTCCATGTTTTTAAAATTGTCACAAACAATCTGCCAAGTTAATGACTTTTTAACCTACGTTCAAAATTTAAATGTCTTTTATTCAGATTTTTAAACTAGGTTTGAGAATACTTTGACTATGGTAATACCACAGCAGGGAAGGAATTCATATAATTACACAAGGAAAAAATGTCATATTACAAGTGGAACTGAAACGAAGGTACTAAAGTAAAGTTTAGAAAAAGGATGTCAGCAGTTTCGGATTTAAAAAGACATACCAGTTATTTATACCGAATTATGAAATATTTTCAGAAAGTTTTTAATTGCTTTTTCTAGAGAAGGAGTTTTAGTGTGGTCCCAATTTCTAAAATAAAAACAAACAAACAAAAAGAAGACTGAACTATATTAACTAATGAAATTTAGAGTTAAATCTGACAAGATTGATACTAAACGTTGAAAATTTGGTATTGGAGCAACAGATTCATCCTCCAATTCAAAGTATTTGTTTGTCGCTAAGTTATTTTTGTATTAATTAAATTTTAATTTTATTAACATGTGTTTCTCTCTTAAGTTTTAAACATTATACTACTTCCCTACATTTAGAAATTTAAATCTTTTAAAGTATCTCTATATCAGCTGTCAACAAGACATTTTAGTTCATAAACTTGCAAAAATTCAGTATTTGATTAGCAGGGGTCTACTCCAAATCAAAAAACATGGCAAAGGGTTCATGTGACAAAAAAGTTTGGGAACCTCTGCTCCCTTCTAATCACCATTTGATGAATTTTAGAGGAATAGTGTCTTAAAATCGAGTTTGAAAGCATGGTTAAAAGCTGAAAAATTTTCTTTGTAACTAGTAATGTCCCCCCTTCCCTTTTTTTTCTTTCTTGTGACTGCGGTAGCGTAGTGGTTATGAGCACTGACTCGCGGCCGACATATCATGAGTTCGAGCCCTAGTATTACTGAAAACTCCCCATGTACAGCAAGGGTACTCAATCTTTTTTTCTGCTGGGCTATACATACATATGTAAGTCATTTCACACGCCTTTTAGCTAAAAACATAATTAAATAAAATTTTTAAATTGGCATTAATTATTTGGTCTGGAATTTTTTTTTTTTTTTTTATGTGTGACATCTTTCCTCTCGGTTGCTGGATATTTGTGGGAAAGATTTCGTGAAAAGGGACGGATGAGTGTAACAGGATATGACGTAAGCGCGTTCTACTTGATTTGACCAATGAGAGTGCGTGGCTGTGTCTTTTCACTACCCTCGCATGGGGGTCCAACTCCAGTAGCCATCAAGCACTCGAGCGCTTGACTCTAAATCCGTTAGTCACGTTATTGGGGGACATAAGTGCGGCAGAATGCTTATTTGAAAATTGACAAACAGTGATTTCGGTGGTATACATTTCTTCGAATCAAACGGTTAAAAAAAATAATAAAGATTTCCTGCATTTTGTACTTTTACCATATAACGAAGGTGGTACTCCTCTTTTAAAAAAATTATCACTCGCTTCCCCTGATTTTGAGTGGTGATTTTAACTTTAACTTCAGTTTGCCAAAAGCTGAGCCACTCATAGCTTTTATGAATGATGAACTCAAGCTCGAAATGAACACAAATCAAAATGTTTCGACAGCTAACAGTGGTAATGTTATAGACGCTGTTTTTCAACGGTTTTTAAATACTTTGAAATCACAAGTATATGTGTCATATTTTAGTTATCAGAAGTCTATTGCCTCCGCTCTTCCCCAAATTAAACAAGAATAATTCTTTTTGATAAAATATTGCATTACTCCTTTTCTTAATTAAATAAAATTTTCATTAAAGATATAATTATTCGATAGAAAATTATTTCCAATCATACCCGATTTTTCTATATTTTTTTCAGGAAAAAAGTTAATATTGCGTGTTTATCACGATAACATGTCAGATGTTACACATCATATGCGACTACTGTAAGACTCGTTTCTTTTTTTGAAACATTGAAATCAATAATATTCCACAGATTGTATATTAAGAGAACGGAACAATTAGAAAGTTTTTCGAATTATTTATGATTAAATACCATTATTTACACATTATTCTTATAATTGAATATTAACAATTGTGTTTGAAGTGGTTAAGAAAATTATTTTCCTACAACATTTCTATTCGTGTTTTACACACAAATGATATTCTAAACTTTTTTGTGAAGAGTCTAAAACATTAATATTTAATTTTTTTAACATTGATTTTTGTAATTTGAGTTTTTTTCTTTACTATTGCTTCCTTATTCATACTTTGTTTTTGTATTCTAAAAGGGAAATTTCTGACTATGGAGCGTAAATAATTAAGTTCTTATGTTTTGTTAAAATATTTGTTTATTCTCTTGAATGTTAGAACACGATATACTTGAGCTAATCAGAATTTTCATTCGTGTTTTAGGGAGATAAATTTTCGGGAGAATGTTTCTTACATAGATTTGTAATTCAATGACATTCAATTATGCCAAGTTATATTATTGACGTAAATTGATTAATTCAGTGAATTCACAATTCAATTATCTAGCATGCAGAACAAAATGGTTTTATGTGAAGGTATCGCTTTCTGAATCTGGATGCAGGTAAATGTACTAAAGATGCTTGTTGCGTGTGGAAAATGGATATTGGATAAAAACATTTCAAGAGATAGAACCGTATATATATATGAGCTTTTAGTTGAGTTTGTCTCGACTGTTTTATCGAAATACGTATAAAATAAATTGTATCGGGTACAATAGATTAGGTCATATGTTCTCACCTTTTTTTGAACTGGAACCCCCTTTTTTGGAGTACATTTCGATACCGCCCCCTCCAACTTCAGAGAAATAAGAGCGCTCATAATACATGATGAAAACATGAATTAAATTTTTAAAAATAATTTATTACTAATAGAATACATTTTTTTTTTAATTTTTTTTTTTTTTATAAAGCCCCATTTTTTTTTTTTTTTACTTGCAAATCTGAAATAACTATTGCCACGAATATACAAATTTAAATACATACAATCAACATAAGGTAACCAGTTTTAAAGTTTACTTTTGTTAGTATATAATCAGCGTGTTTTTTTTAGTGTTTTTCTAGACAACGTTTGGTTAATCTGCCCATGTCCCTCCATACCATCTCAAAACCCTCTAACTTGTTCTGGGTCTTTTACTGCCCCCCCCCTGAAAGCCTTAAATACCCACAAGGGGGCGTTATCGCCCACGTTGAGAACCTATGGATTAGATTATCAACTTAAATAAACCCAAATTAAATCTAATTATTTTATTTCACTCGCAAATTCAGTTATATGAAGCAAGCGATTTGATTCAAAAGGAATGAACTGAATTCGTATGACGTCATAGTCACATGATAAATGCAAACACATATTTCAAGCCAGTCAGCTAATAAATTTATGTAACGTCAATATCAATGCCATCATAATGTAACATACCATAGTCACATAATAAATATCATCATGTGTTTACATCAACTCAGTTCATGCACTTCGCTGTAGGTAACTTTTGCTTTTTGAAATTTTTTTTTAAAAAGTGTTTATTTTTAAAACCATAATAATGCACATAGGTACATAAAATGCTCTTGATTTAAAAGTAATGTGTAATAAAAGTATTTTTTTTTAATTTTGAAAATATTTTTAAGGAATAGTAATATTTGAATATTTTTACCCCTTAACCAAATTTGAAATCTATAAGTCTTATAACCAAAACAAAAAGTCTAAGCCGAATTTCACTTTTGTAATCAATGAAGAACACGTGATTTTATTTATCATGTGATCTTCATAACTTTAGCCCATTTAATACTGAATTGCAAAAATGAGTGGGAAACAATTAAAAAGATTAAATCGTGAGACCTAGCCGGAATTGTATGCTGTATCGGCTTTCATCACAGAGATCTCTCCCCACCCCCCTGCCCTCCCCAGTTGAGTTGCTAGTCGAACGTTAACCATATCATGAGGGTGGTACAACACGATGTCAACGTCCTAATCGTGTTCGAACTTGTATGCAGGGAAGAATAATTCTTTTTTTCATTTTAGCTGGATCCTCGACGTAGGTTTTGACTTGACGATGTTTCTAGCATTTTCATGTTTGATCTTTCCAAGGACATATAGGGGCTGTTGAGATTTTCTGATAGAGAAACCAATTCCTTGAAATCGTCTATGTAAAATGGTCTTAGCTTATTTATTGAAACATTAATTCCTTTAATTACTCTATTATAGATTTTAAGTGTAAAAATTTTATCACTACGTTTGATTGCTTCATATGAACCATGGTATAGCTGTTGAAGGCTTCGTGGAACACTGCCAGTGCGGATGAAGATGTGAAGACAATTACTCGGGTCTTCTTCATGCAACTGGCTTGTGAATTATAAATAGGTTGTATTTATTTAACATTGTTGATTCTTAAGCTATTGCAATTAAGAATATATAACAGAACATATTTTTGATTTAATTCTTCAGAATTTTTCAAGAATTCTACGGCATTTTAAACTTACTTTCTCTTTTCTCGCCTTTAACAACAAGGTTTAAACATATTTCTTTTTGTGTATATATAATATCAGCTTTTTCTATTTTACGTCTTGCCGTATTTTAGAAAGAAACGCAAATAATATCAAATACACCTGGTGACGAAAAAGTATGTAGACACTCAGTGCTATGGACTCGGAGAGTTTGGAGCATGTATTAATATGATGTTAGTCCCCCTTTTGAATCGTCTGAAGATACTTTCGACCAGTTTTGGATGGGTGGGCATAAGATTTGACTTTCAGGCGTCTATCACAGCAGAAGTGAGTGTCGGCAGTGAGGACGGTCGATTAGGCTAGTTATGTAAACTGCGTTCTAATTCGTCCCAGAAGTGTTCGATGGAATTTAGATTAGAGCTCTGAGAAGATGGTATCCCACTACAAAGCAGCGATCAATGTCACTAAGCTCCTTTGACTTACTCATTGTATCACAAAGGCTTAGTTAGGAATGACAAGCTGAAGTTAACATTTCGCTGAAAACATGGATCGCACAGGATTCTCTGAGAGCGTGGATCACCAATCTCATATCGAATCTCATTTGAGTCTCTTATTTGTTGAAGAGACATTGGTGGAATAGCTTGCTTTCTTATTGGTTGATCGGTTGAGGCATGGGCAAGAAGCGATGAATGTGTCAAGAAACTGCAATTGGAGATGTTGAAGTTCTTACAGGATCGAGTAGGAGAGCTCTAATTGGACGAGAGCCTGTAATCAATAAATTATTCTGTGTTCAACTTATTATGATGAGTGGATAATAGAGCTTTCTCTAAGGTTCCACGCAAATGTATAACCGTTACCGTTTAGTACTGACATTCAGTATAAGTAATAGTAATTGTATGGAGCCTGTACAGTGGCGCACACAGGAAGGGGGGGCCTGGGGGTCCGGACCCCCCAAAGCCCTTGATTTTTTTCCGATTGATTATAATTCTGTATATAGTGCGTAAAACGTAATTAAGTATTTGTTATTAATGATTAATTTTATTAATTAATGCTAATTATTCAATAATTAGTTTTTTACTGTGTTTTGTTCCCGAAAATCGACAAAATCAAAAGGAGCATGATACAAGAATGGTGAACGTTCGACCCCGGACCCCCACCCCCCTTGAAAAATTCCTGTGTGCGCTACTGAGTCTGTATTATTAGTACCTTAAGTATAATGAGATTTTGAGGACCTGAAAAATCACTACCAACACTTTTATAGCTTTTGGTTGCGAATCAAATTAAGTCACCTACCAGATCCACTTTTTTAGGAGGGGGGGGGACAATACTTTCGGTTCGCTAGTGTATGTTTTTTTTTAAAAAAAAAAAATACCAGTTTTTCTTTTAGTTGAATGCGTAACTTAAACATAAAAAAAAATTAAATTTTCTCGCATTTTTATTATTATTTTTATATTTCTTTATTTTTATCTAGTGAGCTTTTTCCTACGAGATATTATCAACACATTTTATATTTTAAATCCCATAAAATGTTTTAGAAATTCCTCACTATTTAGTATTTGATTAAAATTCCATTTTCAGTGGACCTTCCAACCGTTTTCAAGTTAAATATCTGCACATTTAAGTTAAATGTGTATATCCTTTTATTTTTAAACACAGCACATCATCAAATACAACTTTTAGCTTACTCGCTGCTATTCGCAAAGTAATTCTCATTACAAGTAATCTGCCGTTGCTATAAATTCGGATCTATTCACGTAAGTTCTTGTTTACTAAAACGTAAATAATTTATGCATTGATCCAATAGTTTCCTAAGCCTAGAAAATGTTCTGAATATATCTCTTCTACTATTCTCGAGAAATAATTTTGAGAATTCGTTCTTTGAACTTTGTTTGCAAAGAGTTAAAGTAAATTTCTAAAGAGTTCGTGGAATGTTTGAGATATCTGTTAGTAAATTTAATAAAATCGTATTTACTTAATAAGAGCGATGCATACTGTTCAGTATTTGAATTATTGAATAAGTAATGTTTAGCATTTCTTGTTCAGTTATATTTATGTTATAATACTTGAAAACATTTCTTGAGAAAGAGCAGAAAAAGCTGGATATTTTTTTTAAAAAAAATTGTTCTTTTAAACATTTCGTGTTCTCTATTTATTTTTGAGGGAAAGTATAATTTTCTGGATAATTTTTTTAATAAATAATTTGCAAAATTAAAGAACTCGGTATTGATTTAAAAATGTTTTAATAAGAATTGTTTTAGTAAATTTTTCCCCATAAAAAAATTCTGATTAGTTAAAAGTTGTGCTCAAAACTCATGATATTCTTTTTCTATTAATTTTACTTTTATAACGAATTAGTTTTTAAAAATGACATTTTGATACATTTTTATTATTGAAATTTGTTTTACATCATTTGTTGTATCACTTAATGCATCGATACTCAACCTGCGGGCCGCATGCGACCCACCAAACCCTTTTGAGTGGCCCAGTCATGACCTATTGCTCTGAGAAATTCTTTTATATAAGACAATGTATCAAAAATTTGGTTGAAAATTCTCTGACACAAAAGAAATCAAATATATAAATTTTGCATTTTTGATGTCAATGTCGTACGGCTGCGAATTGATATTCTTTTTCTATTTGTAGCGGTTACGGTTAGTGATAACAGACAACGTGGAGTAGCGACAATTTTATGGCTGAAACTAATTTTGTAAACAATCTTTAATACCTTGCAAACGAAAAATATTCGAATGATTTGGAGGTTGACTGTTTTGTAGTGGAATACAAACATGGATGAGTACTTGTTTAATTTGTTACGAAAGTGCTGTATTTAAAAAATACCAATAAACAGGAATTATTTAATGATATGTTTCCTCTTTGAAGAGGTGATAAATACGCTTTATTGAGTATTCTTTGTAACAGCAATAAAGTGTTTCGTCAGTGGTAATGTCACAGCAGTAACAGAAGTGCTTCCTCAGAAGTTTGTTATATTATTGGTAATCATATATATATATATGGAACCGTTTACTGATGCAAAAATTGTGGGGGAGTGTTTCTTAAATTCTTGTAATTCAGTGTTAGTGGCAAAAATAAAAAAAAATATATAAAAAATAATTTTAAAAAATCAAAACAGGAGTTGTAATATTTTGATCAATTTTCCATATTCTAAATTTCCAATGTTATCTATCCCCCTTGAACCTCATGTTGCGGCCCGCGTGAAATAGCTAACATATGTATGCGGCCCGCGTGAAATAGCTAACATA
>BMAV01015114.1:840512-870590 GCA_019973955.1 Trichonephila inaurata madagascariensis
CATGTGTTCTAATCTAAGTGACACTAAATATCATGCAAATTATCCATTTATGCGCTTTTTTAAAATCACGGTTCCGAACGTAGTCGGATATCTTAATTGCATCATTGTCTGCTTCCAACGCACTACAATTTTCACCTCACCACGCTTGGCATAGCGAGACCTAAAACATCTGCTTTTAACCCTGCAGCATTAACAAAATCCTTTGGAACGTCTGGAATCATTATAACTGCCAACAAATTGCATTTCATGGTGATTTTCGCGATGGATTCCTCTTCAGTCTTAGAGAAAATGCAATCAGATTTATATGTGCACAATCTGGGGCTTAGGTTTCCAACAGCCTTTGTTTTACAGAGGCGTACAGCAATTATCTCTGGTCTTCCTAAAGTACAGTTGCATCACCTCAACGGGGGGGGGCAACATTCTGCAGCTGATTGTTATACCCTCTATGGAATGTCATCTTGTGATCATTCTGCAAAGAAATTGAATCCAGGAACTATATAGCTCGCATATTTTTTGTCTGCTTCTGTATTTATGTGATATCCTTTCTTAACAATAAAATCTTTCACCAGCTGAAAATGTATGACAAACAGTGGAATATCATATATGAGCACCCAAAAATGTCTCAAATCTGAAATAAAAACTGGTTTTTTTCTTATTAGAATGTACCACAAGCGGAGATTAGAAACCTTTATAATGCCCTGCATTAAGCGAGCATGCATTGTCACTGTGGGGGGGGGAGGAATCATAAATTATTGATTTGAACAGTCAATATGCAGTTGTTAGACATTGATGGGATATACGCTTTTAACTTTTAATCGTTGAAAGAACAATAACTTAGTTTTCGTTTTTTGTTTGTTTGTAAAATAATAAAGGTGAGTGGTGAGAATGCCGTGCTGTTAAAAAAAACGCCTTTTATAAACAAACAATGTCGTTATGTAGCCAGAACGCCATTGTGTACCCAAGAACCAAAAAAGTAGAACAAAATAAATAAATAAATAAAGTCTTGAATGCAAACTAAAGTTATAAGAATATATAAAAGCAAGCCTTACACTAACATAAAATATATAATTTTTCTATTTATCATAACAATAATTTTAAAAGAGTTTGTCAAACACTATAAAAGTATTTTTTGTATTTTGTTTTCTTACAAAAAGAACGTCTTTCCCCCATTTTTATGTAGCATCTGTGAGTTCTCTGTAAGTAAAAGCTAATCCACAGTACATAGTTCAGAATGAGTTTGTCTTTTCCTTGAGTTTCCTAATAGCCAACAAATTTTCTTCGTCTTCTTAATCTGATTTTTCCGTTTATTTTGGAACTAAATTCAATTACAAGAACACACACTGGAGGAAACACGAAATTGATTTTTCCTCACATCCCAAGCATAAGCTATAAAAGATTTTGGTTTGAAATTGTTTGAGGTTCTTTTTACCTTTTTCTGTCAAAAGCCCTTGATTGATAGAAACGTTCTTTTGATTTGATTTTGTCGCGTTCCATTTTCTTCATATGTTTATTTATTTTAAACGATGTACCATTTCAGTTTTAAGAACACAGTTGGATTTTCGGATATTAAAATTGACAACTTAAACTCACGAAAAAGTTGAACTCTGGAAATTGTAATTCATAGAATTTTTTTACAATAATATACATAATATCTGCATTTTCTCTAAACCATATTGACTCAACACACTCCACCGTTAATTCTTTTTTATTATAAATGACAAATTAATCACTTGTATGATACAGAATTTAGTGCCAAACCTATTCAATTAGTTCCCACATTTCTAGGATCAAATTGCTACTTTAATAATTATTTTTATTATAAACTAAGTGAATATCGTTACGTATATTGAGGTTTGTGGGTTTTATGCTATTATTTTAAAGAGTAAACAGTTCTTGAGGAGCGATGAAAATTTATTGTTGAAAAACAATCCCTAAAAATACAGGATAATCCGTAAAATTCACATAGTAAATCCAAAAAGGTTTTCACACCTTTTACAGCACTCAGGCACTTCTTTCAGCTTTGTAAATTTCTTGCACGAAAACTAACCAACTAATTAATCGCTAGCGGACTCTTCAACAGTCTCTATTTATAGTCTACACGACTGCCATCATGCACTTTCTCGAAGAATCCGCTTGTGTCATATAGCGTGATGTTAATAGATTTCTCTTGTAAAATCCAGAAGCATCCATCTCATAACCAAGCCCCCAAAAATGGTCATCAACCCACTAAAGTGGTCGCCAATATTTCTCTAAGTTTCGATTGAAATGCCATTACAATGTTGACGTTTAGGCAGCGTTGCTTGCAAATATTACAATTTCTATTATAAAATAAACACAACAGAAATTAATATTAATGCAAATATCCAGATACAAATTGTTTACATTCTGTTAAGCATTAATTACACAAAATTCGTAACAATATTTTTGTTTAACTAAGGTGTACCATAATACTTGACAATATAAATCCACTACATTTCTCACTATGCCCTGCTCCACTAGGAAATTTTCGGTTCAATTTTATGTTTTGAGTAACTTCTTTCGATTGATTGGTGCATTCAAAAGTTAAGATGCCGCCCGTACGGTATAGTGGTTAGGGACGCTAACTGCTGTGCCGTAGGGCTCGGATTCGAATCTTGGAGAACACATGGATGTTTGTAAATATATAATGACTGTGTGGCATGGAGTACTCAAAAAATTCGTCGTCGAAAGTCCTCTCGGGAGGTTAGTGATTGGGGAGGAGAGGTGGGAGACCTCCTGACCACCCGCAAGGTGTTCTCCTTCAGTATTGGAGTGGAGCGGAGCTGAAAGTACTGTTACCTGCATGGTGCTCAAAGCTATGTAACGTTGATTTGGCATGGTTGGATGGAGTTGCTTATTTACATTCTATGTTGAATTGTAGAGAAAATG
Source organism: Trichonephila inaurata madagascariensis (assembly GCA_019973955.1). Lineage (NCBI taxonomy): Eukaryota > Metazoa > Arthropoda > Arachnida > Araneae > Nephilidae > Trichonephila > Trichonephila inaurata. Next base: position 843,420 of record BMAV01015114.1, read on the forward strand.
CTTAAATGGAGAAATTTTCCGTATCAATATTCTCCAGAGCGATAAAATCTTAAATTTTTTATTGAATTAAAACTAAAAATCCTAAAATTTGCTGAAAGAACTGTTTTACTCGGCTAATTACGTATTTGAATACCCCTATTATGAAAATTTGGTGTAATGAATGTAAAAATTTCTTGGCTTGAGAGATATAAAAAAATAAGATAACTGTCATATGAGTGGAGAAAATAATTGCAAAATAGAGTTCAAATAGGTGATTGGTCTAATTATTAGACTTAAATTCAGGTTTAATTTGTTTCAATTTCAAAGTTACAAAATGCAAAACAATAATAATAATAAATCTAAATTAATCATTTACCTATTAATGTCGTTTCTTTAACGCTTTCCGGAAGCTGCTTCTGATACGAGTCATATACGAGGGTAAAACAAAAAGTAAAGGGACTTTCGCAATTTCTCTTTCCAAGGTTTAGCAACAGCGCTAGAATCTGGCGTTGAATGAGATGCATTCGGCAACACTTCTATGAAACGTCTCACTCCTTTTCCCTCGTAATCGTTGGGGGTGTAACTGACCGCTCAGCGTGGCAATTCCATTGTCGGTCTGCACTAAGGAAGAAAGGAGGACAGTGATTCGCTTTTTGAAGGTGTGAAACCTTCACTGGATACTATCCATTACTTCCATTGTTAAGCATTCAACCACTTGAACATTGTCCTCAGTGGTTGACGTTGATGGACTGCCTGATCTTTCGTCGTCACATAAAGAAGCTCTCTGTTTGAAACACTCTATCCATTCGTAGATCTTTCTTTGCGGTAAACTGCTGTCAGCTTGCGTGCGAAGAATTATTTCCACAGTTTAGCACCTTCTGCAAGCAAAAAGCGAATCATTGTCCTCCTTGGTGCAGATCGACAATGGAGTGAGTGAGTGAATATTAACGTCGCAATATTCGACTACACGAGGGCTTTTGGCGACGGATCACGTAACTTTGAACCATGGTCAAGTGATGGGGACGACACCTGAGCTGGCACCACCTCTCCAAACTACCACACCACACCAACGGGAGGACGTTTCAGCTCTCGATAGATTTAACGTGCATCGCTGCCCTACACGGCGGGTCTTTAATGGTACTAGGCTCGAACTCATGTCATTTTTGCCATGATTCGATACCTTGACCCCTGGGCTACCGCAGCCCCGATCGGTAATGGAGCTGCCATGTTGAATAGTCTGCTACATCCCCAACGACTGCGTGAGAAGGGAAGTGACACGTTCTATAGAAGTTTTGCCGACTACCCCTCATTCAGCGCTGGATACTAGCACTGTTGCCAAACCTTGGAAAGAAAAACTGCATAAGTCCCTTTACTTTTTAACTTTCCCTCGTATCTTAAAGCCAAAATTTGCAGTACACTTCATTCATAATCAGTGAACATAAACCGATTTCATGACATGAACGTAGGCAGAAGAAATAGAATCAGTAGATCAAAATACAATTTTACTGAAAGACGTTGTGAAAATACGACTGAACTTCACAAGATAATTTAAATACTTTTTCTCTGTTTTAACATGGTTTATTAATACGATAATCGATATACGATACTTTTAATATGGATATTAATACGATAATGGACATACGATGCTTTTAATATGGATATTAATATGATAATGGACATACGATGCTTTTAATACTGATATTAATACGATATGGTATATTAATTTCCTGACTCATCTGTTTCTTCATTCATAATATTTCTTCATTGGTTATCTAATATCTTCTGTTTTTAAAATAATTAAAAATGGAAATTTATGAAAAAAATTACGATGAAAAAACAATTTAATCATAGAGTTAATGATATTTTCATTACCTATATTCATTATTCGGCTCATTTACTCATTATATAATATTACAAGAAGACCCTCATTAGAATAAATACAAAAGTGTAAAGAATTTTTGCTTTTTTGGGTTTCAAAATCTCCATTCACATTGAAAGAATTATGTTTTAAAAATTTCCAGAAAATAACAATTAATGAAAAAAATTAATTAGTAGAATATTTTTGACATTTACAAAAAGTTCACCTGCATTAATTATAATTCTAAGAATTCAGGGGGAAAATAAATTTATACTGAATTATAATTATAATACTACAATAATTTAAATTAAATTAATTAAAATTATGCAGTATCGAAGGAACTCTCTTCTATATATGGAACGTTTTTGGGTCCCTGAGGAGAAAAAATCACATCACTAGTTTAATAAAGGATTACAAGTACTTTTTCCAATTCTTTGAATCTGTAATTAGCGTTATGCACGTTAAAACTGCCGTGTCTTAAAGTCCTAACTTTGGCGTGTTGGGGAAGTTAAGAGGAGGGGTGTCGGCTAGGATGTTTGATTTCCCGGGTTTTTCCTTTCCCAGGAATATCCCGGAAATTCCGGGAATATATTCGTCGTTCCCAAAATTCCCGGAAGTACATCAAAATTTTAAAAAATTTAAAAACAAGTTATTTTAAAATAAAATCAATAATAATTATATAAAATAAGGATACACATAAATTCCAAAATTAATACTTATTTATATAATGAGCTAAAAAATACAAAAAATATATAATAAATTGATTATTCATTTTTAAAATAGGATTTTAGAAAGCATAAGCAATTTATACTTTTATCACAGCCTAGTTCTAAGCTTTGAGACGAACAATCCGGCAGCAGAAAATGGTCTCTCGGCTTCAATTGACGTTGGAGGAATTATTTTTAAAGCCTCACATAGTTTTATAATGTTTGGTGATGGATTTTCAGCCGAGTCGAACGGCTGCATCTCTTGTTTCCTGATTTTGTTGAAACTAGTACCGTTTTTGGTTGAGCAATATAAAACTTTTGTTTTAGAGTAAATTGCTTTCTCTTCTTCTTCGGAGTGCGAAGAGTTGGATATTGATTCCTCTTCTTCACAGAAAAGCCTTGTCCCTCTATCATTTGGGCTTGTCTAACCAAACAATTTTTACTTGGCAATAGCGAAATATCGACAGTAACTGCAGCTGCTACGTATTTTCTCCCCAAATTCAGGAATTGTATTAACCCTATTAAATTAACGTCGCGTCTCTCATGAATTCTTTGGATTAGAGAATATTTCATATTTTTCGCAAATTCTGAATTTTGTTCGTTTAATTCTCCAATAACGAAAGAAAATACACCTTCTTCAGTTAGCAAAGTTGCATTTTCACTGCATAACTTTTCTAAGCCAATTTTTACTGGCTTTAAGCCTGCTTCAATTTTAATCACAGTTTCAAACTCTACATAGGCCATCACTTGTTCTTCTTTAATGTCAACTAATGCTTTTAAAATTGCAGGCTTTATTTCTAAAACTCTTTCAAGCATTGCCAACAAACTATTCCAGTGTGTTTTGGTATCCACATGAACCATCTCTTCACAGCCAAACACACACTCTTCTCTCTCTTTAACATATTTTTGTAAAATATCATTCTTGAGATATGATTTTTCTGAATAAATTTACTACATTTCTATTCAACCTCATACATAACTGAAGCCCCATACGATTCCCAGGAATGAAGTATAATTCCCGGGAATAGAAAAAGTACAGAAATCTTATGATTCCCGGGAACCCGGGAAATAAACCCTAGTGCCGGCTCAAGTGGCAGCCTTTATACTTGACCACGATTCAAAAAATTACGAGGTTGCTTTAGTGTGCGACTTTAACAAACACTCACTCAAAATATCTAGTTAATTGATATTTTGAGTGAGTCTCTCTCTCTCTCTCTCTCTCTCTCTATATATATAGGCTAATTCTCTACAAACAAGAGATAACATTGAAACAATAACATTCGACAAACACATAGACAGTAGGAAAATCACACAATGAAGGACATATGAGTAATCGAGATTATAAATATAAAATGGATGCTGCAGTGTTATAAACATTACTGACTTAGGACAGCTATTATATAAAATAATTTATATAAAAGTGGGGTTAATACTATATATATATATATAGTATTGCAACACAAGAAAATAATTTTTCTTTATAAAAAATAATTTGTTTAAGGGACAGATTCAATATTTTTAATTCTTAAAATATAACGGTACTTGTTTATGAATTAATAAGAGATTAGATTAATAGTAAATTAATACAGCGTGTCTCAGTGTCCAAACTGACCAATTTTCAGGTAACAGAGATGACCAATATTCAAGAGGGGTGAGTCTCCGTTTGAATATATATAATATGAGATATGTTGGAACGAAAAGTTAATTCAATGTAAATAAATGTTCAGTCATGGAAATATATTAAATGCGTGTTAATTGAAACAAAGTATTTCCCTTTAGTTCCATATAAATAAACTTTCACTTTAATACTATAAATTCGCATATATAAATAATAAATAAAATATGAAATAATAAATACCATAAAATGCAATCAGTTAACTAAAATGAAGAGAAGATTAATACATGTTCAAATCAAATACCTGTTATCGAAGTTTAATGAATTTATTCTTAAGTAGCCAGACAACATGTATTTACTTTCCAAACATCCCACTTACGGTTTTTCACTCATCACTAGGGTGTTCCTTTGAGCGCCAAAGTACTTCGGCATTTCTACGTGAAACAAAATAACAGCTGGATATTAATGGAAGTATGAGTTATTCATCTTACTTGCTGCTGGTGAATATGATATAAAAATAGTGGGTGTAGAGGAAATGAATGCGTCATGATCAGCTTGATGCAAGATGACCTGTTGAGAAATACATGGTGCGAGTGGTTTTGTGATATTATACCCAAAAAAGGGACTTTCAGCCGAAAAAAAGGACAGAATTATCAAAATAGTTTTGTACTATGAAGGTAGATTGACAGTCCATCCAAACATTTCATGGAATTGTCTGGTTTGTATGGTAAACATCCGAGATATAAATGTACATTTGTTCATTCAGTTTTAATTCGAATTGAAGAATAAGTGAACAAATTCGCGCCAAAGTACGGCATGAGTTTTCAAGTGGTTCAATTTTTTCAATTCCAATAGTTCGATAAAAAAAATGCATAAAACGATAATTTTAAAATATTTTACTGTAAAATAGTTTTGGGTTGGATTCTAGTTAAACCCTTTGATTTGGGCGATAGGAATTTAGCGCTTTTTCTTAAGAATTTATCAACTCTTGCATGTAAGCTGTGTGCTCAGGTTTAAGTTATAGTTACCCATTTTGAAAAACTCGTTTTTTTGTTTGGTGGCAAAGAAATGAGATTCAACTAGGTCTTTGGTGCAGTTTTTATTTCCAAAATTAAATAAAATAAAGCATTGCTTTGTTAAATCAATAAACTTATGTATGTTTAATAACTTGGAAATTTTAATGATTCTTTAAAATTTATGTGTTTTACAATAACCACTATTTTATTTGATCCTAGAAATACTTGTTTAAACAGCCTAGTCTCTTCATACTTGTTCCAGAGTTTTGTACCATCTGAAAGCTGATTTTCTTTGAAAATGTATCTGAAGCTCTTGTAAAACTATCTTTAATGCTGGACCGGCAACTCCGTTAAATGCATTTCCAGACCACCACCTTAATGTGGTGCTTTCTGTGCCATATGACCCGGAGATATGAGATCTCTTAAATTCCTTACTTTCCAACACATTCTTACTCTAATACGTAGGCCTGTTTCTCCTTTGTAATTTAAATGTAAAATTCATTTAATGACTTATAATGGCTTGTTGTGCTGATTTCCCTTACCCATGTCTCTCTCAAAGCCCTCCTGGTTTGGAACAGGCTTGCACTTTGCCATGGCTGGGGTTGTTACTCTGAGAAGCTTTTGAATTTTACAAATAAGGGCTACTAATTTGTGATGAAATGATATTTCCGAGCTAAAATAACTTTCCCATTACATTTTTCTCTCGTCTTTTTGATCATTTCTAAAATTATAAGTCTGTTTAATAGAAGTATGACTTTTTAACTGATTTAGACTTTATCTACCACCTCTTGTGTCCAGCAAAAATTGGAAGTCAAATACCAGGGTAGTAATCCTGGATTAAATGTTTATAAATTATTATTATATCAAAAATTTTAAAATACAGCGAAAATCGCTTTACATGAAATTGAAGGGACTGCAATATTTTTTCGTGTTAAAAGATATTGCAAAGAAAAAAAACATATATCAACAAAACTATTAGAATTTATTTTATAAATACATAGGGATCTATATATGAACATATTTAATAAAAAACAATGAAATTAAAACATTCCCAAGAACTTATAAGGAAATTTAATACAGCCTTTTCAATTGTTTTGAAAAACAAAACATTTATTGAGCTTTTGGAAAATAATGTCAAATTTTTCTTTGTATTGTTTTTTTAGTATCAAGTTGTCGACCAATTGTCTGGCATCGTTTATTTTGGTATTCATTTCACCATTGAAGTGTGCGACTAAATAACTGAGCAAACGTTTAATGGCGTTCCTCAGTTTAGATGATGTGGAAACAGAAACTGCATTATTCATTTCGTTGTCATCGTCAGAATCTGCATCAATATTTTTTTAGCTTTGAAGAAACTCCAAAATGTCTTTGTCTACCATAATTAGGGCTGTACACACATTATCATCATCTACTGCAATGAATTTTTCCGATAATGCAATAGGACAATCTAATTCAGCGGGTGTTTTTCGTATTTTGTTCATTCCCAGAAGGGAAATTTTTTCGTGTTAAGGGATTTTCGTTTCGTGTTGAGAGAGAAAAAAAAATGTATGAAAATACATAGTAGTTTATCTGGACCGTTGTATTATTTCGTGTTAAATTATTCACACATACTCATCTCGGGTCCTGAGTATTACCGTAAAAACATCTTTTAAATACTCGTCATGTGTATTAATCTTTAAAAAATATCAATAATGAAACCTTGCCTCAAAATTATTCGTATTTTAATATAAAATGTCCTACAACTTTATTATATTATATATCTCAACAGCATTATTAAAAAAATATTTGAAAGATTTCATCATAAGTCCTTCAAGTCTCGGCAGCTTTTTTAAAATCCAGGCTCAAATTTCCGTCGCACCTAACATTTTGTTTTGACAACACATGTATCCTGTAGTTACCACCAGCTGTCGCTCGTTACATTAAACACTTTACTTCACATTTTTTTTTCTTTTTCATTCTTCTATCTTTATATTTTAACTTCGACACCCCTAAGGAGCTAATTTGATTTGATGTTGGTGTCATTTATCTCTTGTTCTTTGTGTTCACCTCAGTCACCTATATTAATTGACCTGTCAATTTTTTATTTTCATCTTTTCTGGTAATACATGAGCCCAAGTAAAGGCTTAAGTTATCTACTGAGACTTTTACTTGTAGTGTAAACAACTATTACTTTTGTTACACGAATTAATTTTCATAGTTGATAAACGAAAAGTTTTGATGAGCAGAAAATGCCTTATAAAATTGCCTTAATAATCGAAAGATCACAATAATTTTGTTAACATAATTTATCGAAGTATTTCTTTTAAGAGATGACATTTATAATATTAATAAAATTAATATTTGTTGAGGAAATCAATTTATTGGTCATTACTACAAGAGTTCTTTAATATAAAGTACATGACATTAAATATGTACCAATTAGTAGCTAGACAGTGACAAACAGAAAGAGATAGCATCGAGCAATGCATTGCGTTTATTTTGAAATGATGTTCGAACCCAGAACGAGAACAACGTCAGCTCAGTCGCACCACTGCGGACTTCGATATACGAAGCAACACGTTTAGATGCAAAGTCAATGACAGTAAGAATGGTGTTCTAATGTGGATGGCTGTCCATTTCTTATCAACCATTTACTTATGTTTGTTTTCCTAACGTGGAAAGGGCAGGACATGCAAACGTCGGCCAATCCCGTTCCAGAAATATTCACTTAATGAGACAGCAAGGGAGAAGAGCTCAGGAGAACATATATATATATATATATGCAATCCTACACAACACATTAGATGATGCGTGCAGCATGAGGTTGAACGTTATTCTGCAGTTAAAGGACATTGGACTCCCCACCCGGAAGGGGTATTATATTCAGAACATCATCTAAGTATTGTTGGATCATCATAATATTAATGAAAGGAACCACAGGTGACTTGTTATTGCAGACGATGGTTCCTCAAACAATTATACCGCGTTGTCACGTGAAGGTACGTTCTACAGAAGTGATTAAATTTGACTTGTCACACACACACACCATGTTGGCTGCCACACAAGGACCATCATGGGACAAGAAGAAGCGGGACTCGTCTGAGAACACGACTCTATACAAAACCATTTCACATCACTGTAATTTGGCACCATTTCAAACTGAATCTTTCTGTAATCTTCTTCCTTTAGTGTAAACCACTTACAGCCAATTAACAAGTACTGGTTCTGTTCGATGAGGAAAAATCAAGCATATCCTGCACATGTTGCAAAATAACGGCTGAAGTGAATTTCATAGCCATCACTTTTGTAGGCCAGAACTTCAATGCAAACTCACTGGACATCCCTCTGGTCGCACTGGCACCCCTCAAACTTGCCATATTTCTTTGTTCGAATCGTATTTGCCTTTACTGGTGAACCGGGAACGATTCGACGTGGATGTTAGCTAAGATTTGACATGTGTAACAAATAGCCTCTTTCAATCCATTCACTTTGCCTCTCATGAAACCTTCTGCTGGAATCGTTTCTTTTGCCAGCTGCCTAGCATTCTCCATTATTATGCGTGTTCTTTTTGACCAGAAAAATTCCCGCGATGCTTTCTCTAGCAAAAATAACGACTTGAATATTGCCTATTCTGCAGGTTCCTTCTCCTACTTCCTTTTCAACCTACAAATTTCATATAATTTCCGTTACTAAGTGAGGTGCTCTTATCTTGAAATTTGCGTAATTTTCCAGATACTCTTTTTTGGTGTTGCATTTTCAATATGACGTAATGGAATTGTAAAAATGCTAAATGGAATTAGACATGCTCACATTTTTATCTCTATTTATATTTAGTGATACAACAAATATACTTATCCTCATTAACGATCATTATTTGTCTCTGTGTTTTTACATACTGTTAATGTCTTACATTTACCAATTACCAAAATCTGTAATCTTTAAATAGTTCATTACAGTGACCCCATTTTTTAATGTCCCTGGGTCGAAAAACTTATTTTAAACTTCTATGTTTTTCAGCCGACTGTTTTACCCAAAACAAATGAACAATTTATTGATTCATATTTTCCTCAATAAAGATAAATCTCGATTAATCTGGATATTACGTTTTAATAAGGAAGACGAAATTTTAATAAATTAACTTATGCATAGTATTTAATGTTACCTCATTCATTTTTCAAAAGTTTCTATGTTATACGGAACTGCCAGCTTAATATTATTGTTATAAAAGCAAAATTTACAGTTTAAATAGAATTAGAAGTTTAACTTTGCAAAGCATGTTAATAATGTTGTTAAATAATTGCAAATTTTTCACCTAATTTTTTAAGCGAATCGGGTAATAAATAGTTTTTTTTATATTATAGCATAGATTATTTAAAATTTCCATATTTAAAATCATAGAATTATTTCATTGATGATGTTAACTGTTTCCAGTTCAAATTTAACGCTTTTATATGTACGTATATATTAACGGTAATTACACTGAATTTTCCTTTTACCAAACAGGAAGTTAAATTCATTTAAATCAAAGCCAGAAACAGCTTCATAAAATAAAGATCGCATTTCAATTTATAACTCAATTAAAATATTCGATAATTAAATTCATAAATTTACTGTGGTAATTAAATTAATTGTGCTTTGCCTCAAAACGTTGAATATCATGATATCACTGACTTCATAATGATATCTATCAATTACACTTCGTTTCATCCGTACATTTGTTTGAACCCTCATATCTCTTCACACGGCTCGGTGGCTTCCGGCTTTGCGAACGAAAAGTCTGCTCTCAACAACTAGTTGGTTGAAAGGAAATTAATTATGAGAGGTAGACGTAGAACATAATCACCAATTTTCCACCATAAGAGAACCCGCATGCCCCAAAGAATTATACTTTGCTCAGTTTGTACTTCTGTCAGATATCATTTCGTTAGCTCTCATCGTACCTTTTTGTCACCTTGACTGTATTTTTTTTGTCATTTGATACATGAAAGAATTTTCGTAATAGACATATTTTGGAAATGCGTTCATACTCTTCATACACTTTGAACTACATTTTGAGAGCTCCTCTTTTTATCCAATATCTGTATATATATTTTCGAAGATTAAAATATTTTACAGATGTAGTTATTTTATTCATAAAAGACATGTTTACGTTACACATAATATAGAAGTATAAAAAATCCGGTTAATATTTTTTTTTTAAATGAATAATTCTTATATTCCTTTGTTAAAGCGAATTTGTATCAGTTGTAAATAGTATTTCTTTATGTAAAAATGAAAATATATAGTTTGAATTAATTATTTATTAAATGATTGAAAACTTTTGTGAATAATTATCACTGAAAATTCATTTCTAACATTTGCCTACAATATATGGTTGATAAACATTCCAATTATATATATTTTTTTTGAGTTATTCATTTCTTATGCTAAAATCGTCTGCATCAATCAAATATTTTTTTTCAATGTAATATAAATTGTGCGAAATTGTTATCTATAAAATAATTGCATAATTTTTTCAGTAACTACCACTAAAAATTCATTTTTAATGGTTGTTAACAACTGGCAATAAAAAGACTTCAACTTATCTCTTATTATTCTATAAAAAAAATTTGAATTAACTCAATTTATTTTGACAATAATTTGTATCGATAGAAATATTCTTCTATTACTATAATTAAAAATTAGTTCGAGTACAAGAATAAAATCGTTTGCTTTTTGTGAAGGCTGAAAACGTAATGAAACTACAAATTATCTATGGACAAGTATTGTATGGTACAATATATGATGCATTTAAGAACGATTTGTGTTCCTGTTTGTTAAGTAAATATTTTATAATAATTATGTAATAATTATATTTTAAAATAAAACATAGCAAAAAATTGATTTATTTATCAAATATAACCAAACATATCTGTATTGATTTACTTTTCATCGTATGGAATGTTCGGAAAAATGTTGTTGGTACTAATTTTTCCTTCTAATAAACTAAATTATTGAAAACAAAACAATATTTATATTTCTGATAATAAAATTTTGTAAAAATGTGCCAGTTTATTTTCTTTAATTTTTTTTCTGGAATTATTCTTTTAGATCTTGTATATAATATACACAAATAACCATCGGCAATTTTCAAAAAAATGGCGACTGCAATTTAATGTCAAATTTTTTTTCGAAAAATTGTTTTTGATAGTTAAATGAATTGATTTATTTTTGTAAATTGTAATCCCTAAAATGAATTATTAGAAATGTTTGTAAAGCATGAATGCTTCTCAAGTTATATATTTTTTGTAAATTGCATACAGTGCATGAAAAATGTGTGTTAAAATATTTGTATAGTATAATTGAAAGTTTTTAAAAAACAAACTATTGAATAATCAACATATAAACACGTGTTAACATGTAAAACGCGATGATAATAATTTTTGTATTATATTTTTCGTTATGAAACTAAACTTGCAATGTTTGTATTAAAATACTTAAAAAAAATTATTTATATTAGGTTTATTCTATCGCTAGTAATTAATATTGTTTTTCGTTATGAAACTAAACTTGCAATGTTTGTATTAAAATATTTAAAAAAATATTTATTTTAGGTTTATTCTATCGCTAGTAATTAATATTGTCTGTGTGTATTTAATTTGTTTCAAAATGGTATTTTGATCTTTCAATAATTTTCTAAAATTTAAATGTATAAAAACTGTTCTTCGAACTCTCAAAATAAACTACAGCAACATTATGTAAAGAACTTAATAGGAATGAAAGGAAACCTTAGAAACACGTAAGCTATGTAAGCGTAACCTCACTCAATTCATGTTAATTCCAGATCAATGCGTCATTCTAGAAAACTAAAGAATAGTTTTTTATCAACTACAGTCGTGAATTTGAAGGTAAAGCAAGGAGTCTTCAAATCATATTACATAATTTGGTAATCGAACTCAGATACTTAAAAATGTAATTACGTTTGGTGGAAAAGTATATTTATTTAAAATAATTCAAGAAGAATATATCACGATAAATAGTAAAAATATATTAATATCCTCATGTTATTCTTAGTATTCATAAAAATTAGTGAGCATGATGTCTGGGGGAATTCAGATGATATAATATTGTTTGATAAGAATATAAAAAAAATGAAGTAATTGATTTAAAAGCAGTTTTCAGTAGCGTACTCTGCATTATTAAATGAAAAATTGATGTATTTTTTGTATAATTCTACATTGGATATACAGAAAGGTTTTACAGTAAGACGGTTATTTTGTTTAAAGGATAAATAAAGGCAAAAATTTTAAAACTTTTTTAAAAAGTTAAAAAAGTTTTCCTAAAATTTAAAAAAAAAATCTAATGTAGTATCTGAATGTAGTGCATAAAGGAAAATCATTCAATATTGATTTTTCATTTAAATCGAGAAATTTTCTTTCTTTATAGTTGGGTTATGTGACTCGAACAATTATTAACTTTTTTTTAACTAAATGCAAGTTTTCCCCATTGGATATTTATGTTTTTTTTAAATAAAATATGAAGTTACAGAAATTGATTGATTTGTAGCGGGAAAAATTGTTCTGGATTAGCTTTTCAATAGAATTTTTTGATATTTAAGCATGAGATTTTTATAGAATTATTTAATGAATCACTAATTATTTTTGATGGAGTAAAATCGATCAACAATTTTAATGTATGTATGATATCTCTTTAAATGGAATTCTTGTATTTATTCTTGTTTGTGGTTTTTGTAGCCAATTAAATTGTAAGTAAGTATTTTATTAGACTTTATATTTTAGAGGCATAAAGCACAATTTTATAGTATCCGTAATTTTATCAATTTCGTAATTTCTTTTGATACTTAATTGACGACGATATATATATATATATATATATATATATATATATAGTATAATAAAATAAAAGTTCTAAAACCTACAATGCCAAAGAAGGAGGAAATTGGAGTTCACGAGACACAACAAATGTTGATACAAAAAAAGAGTCTTTGGACTAAACTGGAGACCTATATTTTATGTATATGTTATATATACATTATAAATATATATTATACACACACACACACACATATATATATATATATATATATTCTATATATAGTCGTATAGAGTGTATCGAGATACGTATATAATACAAACTTACTTTTCCTCAAACAATTATTGCAATCTGCAATGAATATGAACTTAAATGGTTCAGTTTATGAGGGCATGAAACTGCCATGTAAAGCATTAAATAGAAATCATTTGAAAATTCTTTTTAAAAAAGCTTCAATGAACGTATCACAGCACCTTATTATTGCACATTTCACGAACAATATTCTTCCCTATTGTTTTGCAGTTGAATAAATAATATTAAAAACCCAAACAAAATGTTTCCTTGAATAAATCGCGCACGATTATTTAAATCCTAAAATTACCCTTTCCTTTTGTCATCTCATTTTTGACTAAACCACAACGAGAATCCGGGTGAAAGTACCTTCCTAAACTAGAAAATTCCAAGTACGAATAAATCTAAAATAAACACGTGCGTCGTAAGAGATTCCTTAGAAATTAACTGAAAAAAACAATAATTTATTTTAGTCCTTGAGAACTTTCCACGACGATTCCCCCCGTGACGAGAAATATTCTGGTTAAAAAGGTAAAGAATCACCGTTTTGGGAATGCATATTTAGCAGTAAAGCATTATTTACTCATTGTTCCTCACTTCCCATTCATTACACTACAGTGGCGCGGGAAACAAAAACATTGGAGCGTTATTATTTAATTATCGTGAAGCTCAGGTGTCAATGTGTGACGTCACGAGAGACAAGGGGATGTATTTGACGCAGGCGCAGGGAGTTAGAATGATCAGTCTCCCAAACTCTGCCGAAGTGATCGGACGAATGTCGCTAAGAACTCCCAAAAAAGCACGTGGAGGACCTCGATGGTCAATCTGGAGGAGGGCCAGTGCAGGGGATGGATGGGATTGGAGATCCACCCCTAGTAATTCGGATGATGATGATGATTACTCATACACTCGGGTGAGTTATAATTGCGAGTTATTTTATTTTAATTAAAAATTTGTCAATTTTGTTTCTCCAAAAAGATGGTAACATTTGTTTTGCAATGATTGATTACATATGTTTAATTATTAATTGGTACTTACCTTATTGTTCATTCTTTTGAATTTCGCATGTGAATGGTGCGTTTTGATTGGTCTGAAGATACATCATTTAATTCAATTTATTCATTCATATCCTAGAACCTGCGCTTTCTTTTGGAACAATCCGACTTTCAACAAAAAAAAGAAAAAAAAAAGATGTAATTAATTTGTGAATTTAGAATTGTTTTAATCATTCATAATTGTTTTAAATTTTTTGCTTATTACGCAAGGAAAATAATTAAATTTATATGTTTCAAAGGTTGTTTGTGTGTGTTCTCGCTTTTTATCGGAATCTGCTTATAATGTTTCTAAGTTGATAAATATACGTAAAATACGTTACAAAATATAGTAAGAAATTGAAATTTAATATTTAATAAAAATGTGCTGAAATAAAGTCAAATTTGGTTGTGTAAACTTATAAATATATATAGAATTTAAAATCATTAATTATGGAATTCGAATTAATTTATTAGTCAAAGTTTTCTTTAGAATATTTTTTATTGCTTTTAATTTAAAAAAAAAACAACTTTTTAACTAATTATTGTTAATGTATATTAAAAGTAATTTAAAATTTCTGACATTCTATTTAAAAAAGTGGTATTATTTTACTATAATATGATTACACTCTCGTAGATAACAATAAATTTTGTTATACTTAAAATGAGTTCATTTTTCGCTACATATTTTATGCTTCGTATTTTGTTATCAATTCCTTGTGATTATAAGTAAATTTCTAATTGCTTTACTTTGGTTATGTAAAAATGTTTATTCATTTATTGCTCGAATTTAAAGACGCGAGTATTTGAAAAATAATGCTAAACGGGCATTTAGAACTTGTAATACAATTGGGATCAAAGCATTTGGTTATCTACAAAATATTGATTTGTAAAAAGATGTTTCTTTGAGAAAATATTTTATTTTAGTTCAAAATAGTACTTATTTTAGATTTTTTTCGGTGAAAAAACGCTTAATTATTACCCTAAACAAGTACAAATTCGTTATTCAATTTTTACAAAATTATAAAGAAGATTGCCTATAAATTTTCTTCTTGGATAAATTATGTAAATTTAAAGAAAAATCAAAATAAACGGATACATTCTATTGTGACCAAGTAAGGAATCACAGTAATTCTATTTTGATTATATTTCTACGTTATTTTCTTTTAGAAATTCCAGAGTAAAAGTACTTTTTGCAAATAAAATAAATGAATAATATGCTCAGGGACTAAAATGCTTGTAATTAAGTTTAAGATTACTAATAAATTTTAATTATTAATATAAAATATATGATGTATTAGCAATATTGTTTTTTTAAAATTAAGGTAGGTATTTCAAGTCCAAATTAACTCAAACTTTATGAGTGAATAATTGATAATCAATAACAAATAATAATTCATAAATATAACGCATGAAATCCTTTTTTACGAGTTTTTATTAGGATTTTTGTTGTATTTATTTGAAAGATAATTGCTAGATCACACAGATCATTTTTTTTAATCATTCAGCTTTGATTCTCGATGTTTAAAAAAATAATTCGAATGCTATACAATCAATGTGTTTATTCTATCTTGATTAATTTTATCAAAGTTAATGGAAACTAAAGGAAAAAGTTCAATTTATGTCACCTTCCACTCTGGAGCTATTCAGAACACTTTATATATATATACATACATACATACATACATATATATATATATATATATACATATATTGAAATTGTTTCTTAAAAAATATTGTTTGTGAGTCTTGTTTAGATATAATAAATCCGTTTTTACTTTATTTGTAAGAAACTTATTATTTTTGTAGTTCATAGTTGAAAAAAGAAACTATAAATTAAGTATATTTAATGACTTAATGCTTCATTTCACATAAAAATAACAATGCAAATATGTTAATTACAAACTTTAAATACAAAAAAAAAAAAAAAAAAAAACACATTTTGACATTTATACTACTGTTTACAAAAAGAAATATTATAAAAAGAAAAAAATAAGATCTTACTTTTTGCGTCGGAACTATCCATTAATTTAAATCCAATATTTATAATATTTTTAATATTTATATTCTTTATAATGTATTGAATGAATAATAAATTTGATTGTTCCTTTTTTTAAATTAATATGAATGAAAAAATAAATTTTGTAATAATTCATATTTATATATATATATAAAATTTGTTTTCTATTTTTCTTCTTATTTGCATTAGATAAATTATTTTACTATATATACTTTGTCAAAATTTTATTTGGTCTAATATATAACGTTTTATTAAAAGATCTTTATAATGTAAATTATAACGATATATTAAATATATATTTATTTTACGTTCTATGCATGACATGCGAACTCATAACTGATCCTAATTTCATCGAATTTTATATTTTTCGTTAAAAATATGTTTCGCATAAAAATATAATTGTTTCTTTAAAAAAAAAATCAGTATTTATTTTAATTTAAGTGTAAATTTTATTTATATTAGTAACATAGTCAGTTACGTCTTGTTGTTATTACTAATGCTACCTGATCGGCAAAGGCCAAATCAAGGCCCACGAAATTCATCATGGCAAATTGCTAAGTGACGCCTGTCGTTAGCCATAGCTTTGGGTTCCATACAGGTGACAGAACGATTTAGATCGGTTTCACCCCAATTTAGAGGGAGAACACTCTGGGGTTCTTTAGGGACCTCCCACCTCTCTTCCTCTTCCACCAACCTCACGAGAGGACTTGCGGCTCGACGGCTATTTAAAGTATCCCCATGCCTCGAAGGCCCTATACATTTAAAAACATCCATGTCTTCTCCGAGATTCGAGCCTAGTCCCAAAGGGCACAGCAGTCTGCGTTGCTAACCACTATACCGGATGGGCGATTCAGTTACGTCTTTGTATATCTTTAGAATTATATGAAATTATATTGGGGTCGTTGTTCAAAGATTATAAGATATTTAACTAACTCTGATTCGATACAACTATTGGAACTATTTTTTTCGATCTAAAATTAAAAATACTTAATTTTTTTTTTTTTTTTTTTTAAAAAAAAAAAATATCTTTTACTCTGCTTAAGTGCTGATTCAATCATCTAAAAGTATTTTTATTTCTTGGACCGTTTTTTTTTAATCATATGGTCATAGTTTATCATTGATGAATACAGTTTTTAAAAAACGGTTTTCCTTTAATCGATGCGGATAATTCAAGTACTCAAATATCAGTTGACTCAATATCTTATTTTTCTCAAATGAATCTCTTTTCATGCGGCATCATTTGTGTCTTTTTTAAGTTCTTAGAAACTCTTTCATGCAACTCGGATGTGTTGACTGTGAATTTAATTAGAAGTACTTATGAATTGAATGAATCTAATTAAAATTCTTCCTCCTTAAATGAGATCGGTTTTCACATTGCGGACAATTCTTCATTATAAAGTGTGATTGGATTTTTATCACATGTTAACTTATAACGCCATTTATTTTATATGCCAAGAATCGATACATTTATTCTATGAAAATTTCACATGAATTTTTCATTTGACTCACAATTTCGAATTCTACACTACTGCTTTCGGAAACAAATTTCATACAGAATAAATGTTTAGAAATCAAGAAAATAAGAATTCCACTATTTCTTCAGGTATTTGGGAGAAGAAAAAAACATTCTTTTTCAGTGTGGAAATGGAAAGGAAATTATTTTCTGTTCGAATGCCGTCTTTTGCGAAAACAGAAATTAGTTAGGCTTCTCCTACGGCTTCTTATACCGTTTCTTTAAAGAAATAAGTAATTTAGAAGTCGTGCAACTAGGTGACCTTTCTTACGCTTCATTTTGTTTGTACAAGTCTTGATTTTTAAGAAAATTATATTCCAGTCCTTTAAGGCCTTTTGAATTCAGTTGCTAATGATTTCTTCCAAAGAAAACGTATAAAAAATATTGAATTAAGGCCCGATATAAAACGTATTTTTATATCAACTTTATTATCTTTGCAATTTTTTGCTAGTAATTTTTAAAATCAACCCCTTCCAAGTTCTTTTTATTTCTGGATATGGATAAAAAAATGTCATTATTTATGCATACCTTTAAATGTATATATATCTTTTTCAATTCCTACTATTAGCTCGCACTGTCTATATATTTATTTATTTATATATTTGTATATTTATCCATTTATCCTGGGGGAATTTTCAATCGTTCATAAAATACATTTTAAAGCGCTGAATTGAGCTGAAATTTTATATACAGGATCATTTTGGATGACAATACAATAATTTAATTATAATTAATAAAAATTAATTGATTAAAACTAATTATTTAAAGAATTACAAATACAGCCACGTTGGCGACTTAGCGACCCTTTTGGCGACTTGTGTCAAAACTTGAAAAGATTTTTTTTTTTCACGTGTTAAAGCATTCAGTCGGACTGAAATTTAAAGGACAATACGATACTTTAATGATAATTAAAAAAACTAATTACCATTTAATGTAGTGGTTCTGTCCTATGTATATACATATTTATATTAATTGTAACTATTTAATAAAAAGTAGCTAAAATAAAAATTTTCGTTGTTGATCTAAGTAGGAATTGACTTGAAAATTATTTTTTTATATTACTTGTTAAACATAATAGAACCATTCGCATGCAACATTTCCTAACATCTAATGTAAAAAAATCTATTTAAATAACTGAATAATTTACCTGTAAAGTTGGTTTTCTGTATGGCAGAAATCATAAGACTTCGGAGTCAATCCACACTAACTATAAGTATTAATCTTAGAATACCTAGCTTTTATTTTGAATAACAAATTTTAATTACATCTTTTGCTTTTACATAATTGATTATGAAATTATTAATCAAAATTTAATTGCGTTTGATAAATTCGAAAACATGGTACTTCACATAATTCAACATCACAATCTGGATAGTAGACCTTCTTTCTTTTACTGTCTCTTTTTGAATAGTAAAAAATACACTGTGTCGAGTGGGATTAGTTTTCTTCTCTGTTGGGATAATGTAGTCAACAAAGGGTCTTTCAGACAAGCGTGAAGTTGGACAGAAACAGATGGACATCCTTTATATGCAGAAAATTCTATCGAGTAGAACTTTTAATTATTCAAAACCATAAAAAGCACACGTGAAATAATTCGGGAAAGACCGATGGCACAGTGTAAATTTTCAGTGTCCGAGCTACACTCGGGATGAGCCTGGATGGTATACTTCGCCTGCCGAGCTCGGCTCGGGAAAGGCCAGGTTAACCCTTTATGCACCGCATTATGATTTACTGCAGTTTTTTTCATGAAATATTTTTTGAAATCACTACATTGAAAATTAAGGGATATACATAAACAAAATACTCAACTTTGAGAAATGTAATTAGTTAGAGCTAATTAATTAATTAAAGATACTTAACTGTAAAATTAATTATACACACTGTTCACTTAACCCTCCAAGCGGTCTGCACGTAAAATTCCGCCATTCCAGAGATGCTTTTTCTTCCTTCAAGCAAGATTCCCAAAAGCGGCCGAGCCGCATTCTTAAAAATACGGCTCAACCGCTTTTGAGAACCCCACATGAAAGCAAAAAAATATGTGCGGTGCATTTTTGAAGCATCTCCAGAATGGCAAGACTTTAAGTGCAGACCGCTTAGAGGGTTAAAATAAATAGTCAAATTGTTTTCTAAGGTCTACATTAACATGCAAAAAAATAATAATAATAATAATAAGACACTTATCTTTTGACATTAACTATTTTTTCGGAACAAAAATGACAATCTTCGCAATCCGCTGAAAACGCCGTCATATGAAAACGCAATTTCTGCTCTAAAACTATTCGCCCTCCCCGATAAAATGTAGGCCACGGTAGCCGAGTGGTATAGGTATCGGACCGTGTCTTGCCTTGTCACGAGTTCGAGTCCAGTTCCTCTAAAGACCCGCCGTGTAGGGCAGCGATGCACGTTAAATCTGTCGAGAGCTGAAACGTCCTCCCGTTGGTGTGGTGTGGTAGTTAGGAGAAGGGGGTGCCAGCTCAGGTGTCGTCCACGTCACTTGACCATGGTTCAAAATTACGTGGTCAGTCGCCAAAAGCCCTCGTGCAGCTGAACAGTGCGACGTTAATATTCAATCAATCAATCCCCGCTAAAATACTCATCATAGAACCCGTGTTTCCATATATCATGAAAGATTGGATTTCAAAGAATATCCCTGTCAAATATCGTCAGAGTATTCGTAAAAATGGTTATTCTGTGTAATTTTAAAGTGAGAGGTACTTATAAGTACCGTCGGTACATAAAGGGTTAAGTCGATTTAGAATCAGCTCTTGAAAAATTTGTGAAACAGAGTGATTTCTTTAAAGTGCTGGGGATATTAGCCATACGTAGAACCCTCATCCTGGAGGACCTAATACTGCTAGGGCAGGGTGCTTGGCTAAATCTCCGAGCACAGTAGTTCTTGAGTATGTACAGCAGTTTTTAAGTATCTTGGAACTGTGTGTCATTAGTAATACTAATTATGTAAAGTTTGAAGTAAATAATAAGTTGCTTATATGACAAACAAATGTTTATATGGGTTGCGAAGCTAAATTCACTCCAAATTTATTAATGTGTGTCAAGACAAAACTCAATTTATACAAAACCTTAAGTAGACCCATTCATTGCTTTGCATGGTAGCGAGTGCTGTCCATTAAATAAACCACAAAAAAGAAACTTGATAAGCTGTTGGTTTTTTAAAGTCAAATCGAAAGATTTTGGGTAAAGCTAAGCAAAATGATCAAAATGATGTCTATAGAATATATTAAAATTATAAAATTTACAGCAGATTTAAAGAACCAGATATTTTGTTAAAGTTAGAAAAGCTAACCGCACTCGATGGCTACGACGCCTTCATACATATAATGATTCAAACTCAACTAAATTAATGAAATTTTCAAAAACTGAAGGTACACGAAAAGAAGACATATTTTTAAGTAAATATACCGTTATGTGCGAAGAAATAATGTGGAATGAAAATATACAATAAAAGAATAATAAATTAAAGACACAATAGTATGTTTTATCAATATCGTTTGTCACAAACATGCTAGAATGAAAATGTAATTAAAATCTTGTTTAAAAGTCTTGCGACAAAATTGACGATCTCACATTTTTTAAAAAATAATTTGAGTAAGTTGATCTTTTTTTCCGTTATTTCTTGGATTCTCCTTTACGTATTTGTTAAAATTATCGATTTACTGATGGGTAAGGAGAACTCGTTTATTATGTGGGGTTTTTTTTCTTGAATACAATGAGAACATTAAAAGAAATGTTTTATTATTGAAATATGTTTTCAGAAATTAAGTTCATTACTTCTGAAAACAAGTAAACGAATGTTAGTACAAAATAAAAACATCAGCAACTTTCCACTTTATATATTTTGTCATATTCGAACGATATTTAATTTGCTACGTTCTTCAAATTTAAGATTAAATTTCTACTTCAGAATATTAAGATAAAAAAGATGCATTTTTTTGTAAAAAGAAGAATTGCAAAATTAATTCTATGAGAAATTTTTTTGTAAAAGAAAATGAAATTTGTAGTTATCAAACTTTTTTACTCTTGTGTTTTTTATTTGAAGTAATAGAAATTTTAGTTATCAGATTATTTATATTCTTGTTATATTTAAAGAAGTTAAAACTTTATTGAGAAGTGTCTATTTTATTCATAAAAGATTCGTTGAATTTTGGAAATGATGACTGTTAACGTAAAGTTTACCCATTTCTGTTGATGTTGCGTTTTCAGCTTTAATTTTCCTGAATTACACTGCTAAAATATCTTTTTCTATCCATATATAAAAAAAAGTTTTTCATGAGGCTGTAACAGATTTATTTGGGGGCTCTCTTGTTGGCGACGATGGCGATCATCAAGAGAATGCTATGCTACGGTATCCGCCTGAATATCTACCATCACTAATTCCATCGGGAATGTCACCCGCTTAACTGAATTTGAAATTATGCTGCACCGTCATGCCATTAAGAAATTTATGTATTACGGATGGATTGTGTAATGGCACAAGATGGTAGTGAAAGATATTCGGAAGAATATA
Organism: Trichonephila inaurata madagascariensis; assembly: GCA_019973955.1. Lineage (NCBI taxonomy): Eukaryota > Metazoa > Arthropoda > Arachnida > Araneae > Nephilidae > Trichonephila > Trichonephila inaurata. The sequence goes on from BMAV01015114.1 coordinate 865,766, forward strand.
CTACAGTGTGAAACTTTATAAGGAAATAAAAAAGACGAAATTCTTTGTATACCAACGATCACATTGGGCACTGGAGGGATATACCATACTTGGATATACCATTCGTTCTAAAACGTACGAAATTCCCTGTAAGATTAGCATTTTCTATTACTGGTAATAAAACAATGGCGCAGAGTTTTGAAAAAGTTAGTTTATGTGTAACATCGAAGGAAGCAATATTTACTTATGGGCAATGGACTTGATTCATGAAGTCACATGATAAAAACAAACACGTGTTTTCCATTGAATTCAAAACAAACATTAAACTAATTGTACTTGTTGTTCTATTTGTAAAAGTCAGATAAAATTTCAAATTTCATATTTGGGTAAAGATGTTTAAATGTTAGGGAAAAAAAATTTCTTCAAAAAGATTTTTGTAAATTAAAAAAAAGTCGTATTTTATGCTTATACTTTTAAATAAAATGCATTTTGTATACATATGTACTTTTTCAGAGAAAGTTTCTGCAAAGAGCAAAACTTGGCAACACCGGAGCGTGTGAACTGATTAGTTGGAAACACAAGATATAGTTTTTATCGTGTGACAATGACGTCACATGAGTTTTTGAATTGATTGGCTAGAATCACGTGGCTTTCACTATCATGTAACTATGACGTCACATGAATTAACCTCATTGTATGTGGCTCTGTCAAGATGCAGAAGCAAAGACGGAATAAAATTCAGTGCAATTTAGAGGAAAAGGCTATTAGGAACATTATTTTTAAAAAGGCACTAAATTGAAGTACAAATTAAAATGTGGAAATTTTATTTATTTTTTTTTCTGCTTACAATATATTGAAAGAAAGTAGAACTACAGAATACATGTAAATTACAGTTTTACTATTTGAGTAATGGGCATGAACAGTTGTAAAATTTGTACAATGGGGGTTGATCCACCGCGTTAAGAGGACATTATTGAAGTTAACTTCTTATGGCACGTTAGAGAAAAATTTTCGTTACGCGTTACCCGTTACTAATTACGGTTACGCGATGAACGTAAGTTAAAGATGTATGAAGTTCCGACTTTCACCACGTTTTTAAAAAAGCTGTCACGAGTTTAACAAATATTCATATCATAACCACGAGATGTAATTTAATATACATATTTAAACTAAAATAAATTCAAAACTCTAAGAAGTTAATAATAATAAATGAAACAACTCAACTTGTATTGAAGCGATTTTGTAAATAAAAGATTTATGGTTTTATGTAAATGGCAACAGTGAATGAATAAATGAAAAGAAGATTTAGAATGCCAAGTTTTTGTGTGGTTGTGAATTATTTAAACTAATATGTTTTATTATAAATTGGACGAAACAAAAACCATCTAATTCTTTCTATCAAACTCAGGCAAAAAACAATTACAGAATCGGACAAAATATTGATGTGGCAGAGGGATTGGCAAATGGTGCAGTTGGACAGCTATAATTCATGTAGACACAAATGATGAAGGATTAGTTAAGACAATATGGCTTGAGTTTCCAGATTTACTTCAAATAGGGGAAAAATTAAGACGCAAAAAGACAATTTTGCCGTATCTCTAAATAATAACAGAATAAGGTGCTAATTTGATATCGGGGGTAGTAGCGCCAAGCTGTTGTTTATGTTCGCCAAGATGGACGATAATATTACAGTATGGTTACCTTAATATTTTTATCGTCTGTCGATGTGGTTGCCAGGGGGATAACGTATATTAGAAATAACTTTTATTCGTTTTTTCCCGCCGTAACCCTTTAATTTCAGACGATTTCTTTAAGAATTTAACCATTTTCTGTGTAATTTTTATATTGTTCGCGTCTTCTGTTTAATTCTGGGCTATTTTCGAACATGGTTATTTCTAAAATGAGTGAGTACTAGAATATTTATTTCTTAAAATAATAAGTGCTATGCTTTTAATTATCGCTATAAATCGTTTATTTTCGTTTTAAAAATGTTTTTTTTTACGTTCCTTGTTCTATGAAATTCGTTGAAGGAACTTGCAGAGCAAGTTTCATATTGCAAGCTTTTACTACTTTGTAATTGATATTCTAAATTAATTTTAACATATGTTATGTAATTATTTTATTCATATTGAAAAAAAATGCAATTATTACTATGTGTAATAATCATATATTCGTTATTTATAATTGTTTCTTTTAGCATTTATTTATAAATATTATTACATATTTTGTTATTTATTTACAATTAATATTGTTATTTATTTATAATTATTATTATTTAATTATAATTATTATCTTATTTATTTATAACTATTTCTGTTTATTTATAGCTATTCTTATGTTGTTTATTTATAGTTATGTATTACGAGTTCTCTTATGCATTATTTTTATTTTTTTACAATTCGACGATTATTCTTTTTAATAATTACTATTTAATTATATTATATGATTATTATTTCTAATAACCGTTATAAAATCGCACTATATGAATATTATATATAATTACGATAAAATAATATTTTAAGATTATTATATGCTGCTTATAATACTAGTATTAGTACATGTTACTTTTTGTTACATAATGTTGTTACATACATGTTATTATTCATTATTTATTGATTGATCTAGGTTATTATCAACCTCTTCCTATATCCTTTATTTGAAATGCATTTCAATGTATTTCAAAACAATTCTTTTAAATTATTGTGTATCATTAAATTACCGCTAGGCCGCCATATTGGATTTCATTCCAGCAACAAGAAGCGCTGCTTGGCGTGATCCTTATCACGCCAAGGAGCACTTGGCGCAATTACCCCCGTTATCAAATTAGTAATTTGACGAAACCAAATACTACGATTGATGCAATATTTTCGAGATTCTTAAATGATATTGAGTGCAAAACCTGCATTTCTTATTTTCGTTACCAGAAGCCTTTGATAACAAAAGTATGCACTGAAACACCTATAAGCGTAATGTAAATAGACTAATACTAATGATACTTTTCTATAAATGTATACAATATTTTTTTTGTAGTATTATGTATTGAAAATCGAAATTTTGCTTATACTTATACCGTTTCCATCCGAATTATTTTTTAAATACAGTTTGAAATAATAATGATAGTAATAAATTTGTTAATTCTATATAAGATTCTATTAAAATAAAATTTAATTATAGAATTCAATACATATAAAGCTGAAGGAGTTAACTTCTACCGCGTGTTCCCACTGATACACGCACACATTTTTATTAAAAAGTATGGATATAGATGAAGATATTTAAAAATTCAAACAAATTTTATTCCCATTTAAGATTAACGACATTTCTATTACATTACCCATAAAAATTAGATTAATCAAAATTAAATTTAAATTAAAAAATATAATCTTTTTCATTATTTCATACTGATTTAACTGGTTGAGAATTATTATTGTGTTATAATGATATCAAGATAATATATGTTCCAAAACACATTTTGTAATATTTAAAGCAAAATAACATGTCTATATCTGCGTAGTTCCAATCTGTATATTCTAACTCACACTTATAGAATCCAGTCTCTTTTATTTTATGATGAAATATGGAATAGCTTTATTTCGTGCAAAGTGGATAAAATAGAATATAGTTATAGAAATTTTTTTCAGAATTCAGGCAACCAAACTTAGAGAAGGGAAAAATAGCTATTTTACTTACCTAAATAATTTTAGAGGTTGTGCGGGGCAAAAGTATATTCATTAAAAGCGACAGATAAATTTCCATTAGATCCAAGTTTTAAAATATAGAGATATTTAACAGTTTTATAGAAATAAAAATTACCAAAAACTAAGTTTCAAAAAAACATAAAATAAATAAATTTTTTTGCCATAATATACTTGTTGCAAAGTTTCCAAATTATGTATGGTTATATATAATATAAATTTAAAAAAAAACATTCTCCCTAACTATTAATTAAACTACAATTTTACAACAACTGGATTGAAAATAAATTCCTGAACTACAAAAAGGACAATGAAAAGCGTGGCATTTTTTAGTTGAAAAAAAGGAAGTAATTGTCTCCTCGCTTCCTCTAACAAGGACATATTTTACACTTTTTACTATAAAAGAAGCAATTCTGACGTCAATAAACCTTTATCACAAAGACTTCCGTTTTGATATATGAGAAACAAGAGCTCATAATGCAGTGTCGGGGAATTAATTTCTCAGATTTTTTTTAATAAAGAAGATAGATATATTACCTAAAGCATTGACTTCTTTTCTTTTGTAAGCAATCTTTGCAAATTATCTATGAAAAATTTAATTAGAAAATCTGATGATAATCTTCCACTTTTGGTCCTTAAGTAAGCAGTTTGTATACTATGAATTTTTTCATTTTTAATTAATTAAGTTTTTGAGAACTTGATTATTTTATAAAAATTAAGTTCATTATAAAAGATTTCTACCGAAAAAGAAAAAAAAATTAATAATTTTTAAAAGATGATTTTGAAAAGAATTTAAAATTTATAGATTATAAAATCTTCCTTTCAAAAAATGTTTTCGTTTATTGAATTCGTTAAATTATAAAAAGATCCAAATAGTTTTAGGGTCTAAAAAGAAGAATTATTTATACTCATATATATTTCTAACATAATGCCTATATTATAGAAAGTTATTCGAATTAATTTCTATCAACTTAAGAAAATGAAATGCGCCTTAGAACAGCGTGTGATAGTGTGAATATTAACGAATTTCATTTGTTACAGGAATCAGAATTACCCTTCTCGTTTAATTCTATATTCAAAATCAATATGTGCTCAATTTCTATACTATTGTTTCTTAAAATTTATAATTTTTTTCAGAATGTGGATATAAT
>BMAV01015114.1:875107-887394 GCA_019973955.1 Trichonephila inaurata madagascariensis
CGGTTAGTTATCAAACGTACCATGCCTGATATGCGATTAGTCATTTGGTAATCTGTAGCTTCCATTTAATTGATAATCTTACCTATGAATTGCTTTGAGGGTAGACCTTATATTGCGAGCATCCCGAAAAATCATGTCAGGACTTATATATACATCGCAGTTTTCCTACTAAAAACCGCGCGATGACATTTATTTTTTCATATGGGGTTATTGGAGTTCACTTTAAATAAACTATTTCAACAGTCATGCCTGCTGCATTATTTCTCTTCTTACTCGTACAGTTTAATTGACGTAATTTTTCTACCCAAATAATACATACTATATAATAAATACCTACTAATGTAAGTTTATCAATAAGTTTTTTTTTAACCTTGAAAAAATATTCATAGAGGTTTTAATTTTTCAAAAAATTATTTTAATATAAATTGAGTGTTTTATGTGCTTAAATACAAAGCAAAATAATTAATTTATAATAAATGTAAAAAAAGGGGAAAATAGCTTTTTTTATTTTATGTTACGCGTGTAGTACTATAATTTCCGTTATTTTCTTATTAGCATTTTCTATATGAAAATGAATTTCAGTATTATTGTTCTTTGGAAAAAAGTTCTGAAACGGTTTTTTGCGTAACCCTTTTGTATTATTATCTGGCTTCGTAAACTTTTGTTTGGATTTATTTACGAAAGTTAACGAGCATTATTATGCATTTGTCTATGTTGCTCTCTCTTCTTTTATACGTAAAGGGCAATAAAAACAACGCCCTGTTCCAGGTGTCACTGTCATACCACCTGTTGATCGCCAGCCAAATTGATTGGTCGAAGAGACGGAGCGAAAGAAATTAATCAAGTATTTTGACAAATAATGTCGAGCATTTTAGGCTTATAGAAAATAGGACAAAAGCCTATTCTTACATAGATTATGTACGCACATTGGTTCTATCTTGGGAATTCTTTAGTACTATTGTGTATTTGGAATACATTTTAATTAATGTACTTTACTAATAGTGCTGATGGATACAAAGAAACAAAGTATCGAGGTAATATTTTATTTAGTGCAGTAAAAGTTAAATTTGGCATAATTTTATAAATACACTTTCTTCCTATTTACTTTATCGTACAGTATATATTACTTGAAAATTCTTTGTATTTGTAAATAACCTCATTTTGTATGATTTAACACAGCATCTAAATTTTGTACCTCTAGATTTTGTAGGAATTTAGGTATTTAAAATAATTGTTAATCTTGAAAACTGTGATAAAACTGAGCATTGCAATTCATAAGAATAAATTACTTGATATATAACCACTTTTTTAACCCATACAGCCGTATATTAGGCTCCAAAATTGTTGTCATCCTTTTTAAACGCTCGTTTTATTCGAGATAATTTTATGAATATTTAATCAGAATAGTGACTCAAGAAACTTTTTAATGTAGTAAATTTTAAATAATTTATTTAATTTTAATTTAAATGCTAATTTTAATTTTAATTTTAATTAATTTTAATTTTAATTAATTTTAATTTTAATTAATTTTAATTTTAATTAATTTTAATTTTAATTTTAATTAATTTTAATTTTAATTTAATTTATTAATTTTAATTAAGTATTTAATTAATTTTTTTTAATTTAATTTAATTTATTAATCTAAAAGTATATTGCGTTTTATTCTATTTAAATATAAAACGAGACATAAAAAATTACAGTTACCATGTAGGAGCACCAGAATATGAATAAAATATTGTTTCTTAAGCTCAAAATCACAAAGATTATTTTTTTTTTGGCTAATTAGTTCGTTCTAATAAAATACTTAACGCTTTCATTTCGGATTTTTTTTTAAAAATTCGACATTATTTAATTCATTTACCTTAATCTTTTAAATTTTTTATAAATTCGTATAATTGAATTTAATCAATAATAACTCTAAGAGTATGATTCAAAAGTAAGTGGTACTTTTCCGTTTCGCCGGCACAAGTCATTAAGTCGCCAAAAGTAATACACCCGACGCCAAACGGAATATTTCCACTGGTTAACCTTTTACCACTCCTTTCGCAAGAAAAGTCGTGGACTTTTCTTGTCACACACACAGTAATGTCTTTATCACAATACATAAAAAAATAGATGAAAAACCAACGAAAACTAATATTCATTATTTTTTTATGCGTATTGCTAAAACGTATTGCGTCATTTCTAACTTGGAGAGATTTGCGCTGGCGAAACAGAACAGTACCAAATATGTTATACATTACGGTATCCGACTACGTTCGGATCCGTGGTTTTGCAGAAGTGTAAAACGAATATCCTTTTAATATTTAGTGTCACTCAGATTAGAATACACGTATAAAATTGTTTTACGAATATTATTACAGCAAAAAAATTGATTTGCGATATTTTAGCGAAAAAGGAAGATAGAATTACCTATTTTTAAAAAAAATCATTTTCATTTTTCATCAAAAATGCTTTTATAAAAATAATATTTTGCCTACACATAGCTCAGAACTCTGTAGAGACCTTGAACTAGGATTTTTGAAATATATATATCTTAGAAATGAATTTATCTATATTTAAATACATCAAAGTGAAAACATTTTAGCTAAAAAACACTAATTATTATTTCAATTGGTTGTAACTCTGAAAATAATGTGTATTTTTCAAAATTCCTAGTTCAGGGTTTCTGGAAAAGTTTTAGCTATATATAGGCAAACTATAATTATTATAGCACCCTTTTTCATAGAAAGAGAATGCTCTTAAAATACTTCTCTCTATATGTTCATTTTTTGCCAAAAAATTGTACTTAAATAACTTTTTAATGTAATAATATTCTGGAAACAATTTTATACGTGTATTCTAATCTAAATGATACTAATTATTAATAAAATTTTTGTTTGTACCCTTTTGCAAAATCACGATTCCGAACGTAGTCGGATACCTTAAAAGAATAAATGCTTCTCTTTCGAAATTTTTTTTAAAGAACATATATTAAAATATCTAATTATTTTATAAAACAATAACAATTAACTATAAATTAATTTAAATTACAGGCTTATGTTAAAAGCTATTTAATTTATATGTAATAAATAGAAAACAAATCTATTAAAGTATTCCTGAATTATTCTCCCCAAATGCTGTTTTTTTCATCGTTTACTTAAGATTAAACAGATTTGCATAATTAGCTCTTTTATATTCACAAGAAAGCAAATCTTTGAAAAACTGTTTAAAATGTAACCCCACAATTAGTGTCTAACAAATGCTTCTTAAATATTGGAAGAATGTTGAAGCACTTTGTCCAATATCTTTCCTTTTAAAGGATATACATTTCTGCCTTGTAACTCATGTTAATTTTCTTAGCAGGTCATGTTCTATGGCACAGACATCTGTGAATCAAGACGAAACGGTGTTTTTTTATAATATAGAATAAATTTGTTTTATAATTTTTTATATAGTTCAAGGCTCTACATTAAAAAGCTAAGATTTTATTTGTTAATTATGCATTATTGTTAATACTTTTTAAAAAAATATGTGCAGACGTGCGTGTGTTGCTAAAATTGTGTTGAATAGTAAGCTTCTTTAAACAGATTTTACTGATTTCTTCATCATTATATTTTAGGTGCAATTTTTCTCGTTACAAACGAAAACAAATCAAGTTCATGCGAATGATTGCAATTGCAATCTGAAGTTTTAAATTGATTTAAATGATTTTACCATTATTTAGTTAATACGTACCTTTGTATATGGGATAATAGCCTTTGTTGCTCTAAATCCATAATAAAGATATTAACTGTAACTATTAACTGTACCTTTGTATATGAATTAAAATCAGCTAAACAATATCTAGTACTTACGTATTATCGTAAGAGTCGCCAACTCTACTAATAACTCGCCAAGTTGACAACCTCTTTTACCAATGTGTCGCACACGCTGAGTTGGCATCTGTGCTTTGTTTCACATAATGTCGCCAATAGATTGCGATAATGCGTAAGTATCTTTAATACAATATAATATCTACATAAAGCTGATTACACCTCTTATTTTTTTCCGGTATAAAACCAGGGTAAGACCTTTTTATCTGAAAAAGTTGATCAATTTTTATTTATTTATTTGTTTTATCTTGCACCTGCGGTTTCATACCTTCCGACTTCTATGAGTGTTACGCGTGATCATGTGTGTGCATTTTAACTATTGAATGATTATTTATTGCATTATATCAGCCTTATATACATACCAAATTTTATTAATATCTGTCCAGTAGTTCTAGAAAAATAATCGAGAAAATCTAAAAATTCTCTTAAATTTGAACACCAATGTATATGATTCGCAATTACGCACCGAACAGGCTAAATGCGCACACACACTCTAATACCTGTTTGAACTGTGGATTTAAACTCCACATTCTCTCTCTCCAGTTAGTGATTCTCTAGGATCAGTCAAGAATGAGTAAGACAGTATCATTACGTTTACAATCGATAATTTAGATATTCTATGAGATTCAGGAGATTGGCGATTTGAACTGCTATCCTGTGAACTGGGGATGCATTTCGAAATGTCCATTTTGGATTGCCCCCTGTATCTTGTCATTCTATTTAACCTGACACTTTCCAATTAGTATCGCAGGCAGTTGCTATTTTGTAATGATTATGTGATGACTTTAGTTTCTTTGAACTAAAATAGTATAATCTCTTTCCGTCAATAGTTTTTAACAAGTGGACCCAGGCATGTAGATGTACCGTTTGGAAATCATAGTTATGTTAGGAACATTATTGATAAAAATCCTTTAAAAAATATTCAAACGCAATTTGATTCTACTAAAATTGAATATTTTTAAATTAATCATATTATATAATATAAATGTACATGATGCAATATTTTTATAATGTTATATTTTAGTTATTTATAATTTCCGCTATTACTTAAAGTATTACGTGTATTCTGTATGGTTTAATAAATCATTAGCTGCTCATTACTTCTATTGTGATGTAGTAAGTGTGCAATAAAAATTAATAAACTTCCTGTTATATATATACTAGCTGCATGGCCCGGCGTTGCACGAGCTTTCTCTACTTTTATAAATTCTCCTTTCTTTCACAAAATATCAGGACTTCTAATACTCTTTTTAAAAATAACTTCCACGCCACCCCTCCTCCACCGCTTAGCCCGGCGTTGCTCGGGCTTTCTCTTTTCCTCATGACCCCAGAATTTCTGTTTGTGTGTTTTGTGCGCGCACAATGTGAGTGATTTCTAAAATTATGTCAAAAAATTTCCCTTTTTCGAAATTGTTCCATTCCATTTATTTTTGATTTAAGAAAGGTTTTTCCCCCTCTCTATAGCCCGAATCCAACGCGAAATGACTTAAAAGAAATAAAACGACTATTTGTGAAGGAAAAATCATGGCGCCACCTGGATATTTATTTTGCAATTAAACAAGCAACTAAGATTTTTTTTAAAATAAACTAAATAAAAGAAGTTTAAAAAACGATAGTGAACAAAGTTAAAAATAGATAAAATCAAATAGAAATATATTACAAAGTAAATAAACTTGGATGATTATATACTAATCGATATATTGCAATTAAAATAAGCGCTTAATTTTTTTGTTTTGTTTTTTTTAAATATTTTTTTAAAATAAACTAAATAAAAGGAATTTTAAATAAAATAATGAACTAAGATAAAAATATATTTAATTAGAAATAGAAATATATCTATAAATAAATTTACTTGGATAATTGTATTCTAAACAATTATTGCAAAAATTCACAAAATTACTTTGTTTTAAAATGTTATCAGTTACTAAATCATTGTTTCTTTCTATAAAATTTAAGATAATATTTCTAAATATTGATAGGTGTAGGTTACTACTCCAAAAAGGCATTTTTATAATGTTAAAATCAAATGTGTCTCTTTTATCAAAAATATTACTTAATAGCAAATTATTCTTAACCTTTAATTGAAGGTCCAAAAAGTTAGCTGACTCATTATTATAATTAGTTTTTACTAATTTTAAATAGTGGGGATAATAATTAAGGTTAGAAACAAAGTCTACTATATTATTAAATATAATTAAGTCATCTATGTATCTAAAAAAAGTAACAAGATTCATAACTAATACTTTCATTTTCATAAAAAAGCAAGTAGATATTTGCTAAACAGTTGCTAGCTGGTCCCCCTTGTGGTAAACCTTTATATTGCATATAATAAGCGTTATTATGGAAAATATAATTTTTTTAATACTAATTCTATAATAGAAATATATTTATCATATTTTAATATCCTATTTAAAAAGTATTTGCTATATGCTATTTTAAGAATCGTAAGCATGTCTGCTATATCTATGGAATAAATATATATAACTTCCTATAATTTCCTCCTGAATAACATTTTAATTTTTGATGGTCCTCTCCTTCAGGACTCACGCTTAAATATTTAATTAGCTTACCCGCATAATCAGGATTTAATCGTAATCGTATTTTGAAAGTTAACAGTTTGCATCTTTTAAAAGCAAGATTAGCGGAAGCGATATATATATATATACAGAGAGAGAGAGCTTTCCGTCAATCATAGTCTTCGTAAAAAGAACGTTTTCGTTATGTAGCGTGCAAGTCTTTATTTGTCTATTCGTGTCTTCGTCTTGAGAGAGTTTGTACTGCTATTTGACTGTTTAATCGCTATAGTTATGTGTTGTGATATATATATATATATATATATATATATAATTAGATAAATGTGTGAACTTTGCAAATATATATATTGATTATATATGCAGTCGAACTTCCACATTACGAACCTCTAGATTGCGAATTTTTCTAGATAGCGAACTTTTTCCTGGAACCGAGAACATTTCGCGATTTTCTTCGTAAAATGACCTCCCAATAGTGAAGTGCATTTTCTATATAACGAACTTTTTCTTGTGATTAAATATTTTTGTCTCCTTATTTTTAAAGTATTTCTGAACATTTCAAGTTTCTCTCTCTTTTAACACACGTTATGGTGGTTATAAATCTTGAACTGGTTTTATTAGATGTCTAACTCGCCAAGAGCAACAAAATTCTGGGCATTTCATCCAAGAAATGCAACCTTAAATCCCCATTGTGCAATTCACTGTAACATCTTCGATATCCTCTTTCACCCTTAGTAGAGTTGTCTCGTGTCCCCGTGTCCTTGAACTATTCTCTGTTCATTTGTAGTGTTGATCAGTCGTGCTGATAGCGTATGCATCAAAGAAAAGCATTTAATTCTCCAGGAAGAGTATAAAGGTGGCAAGAAACTTCCCTTGCAGTTTTTCTTTCTTTCCTTTTTTTTATTTTTTATTGGTAAGATATATAAAATAAATATTAATTTACAAAAAGGTGTGATAACTACTTTGTTTAATATAAAGTGTTTTGAATTTTTGTTTTAAGTGGTTTGTAAAGAAAAGTGAAACATTAACCGCTATATAGCGTATTTTCCATATAACGAACTTTTTTTCGGGTTTTAGCTACTTCGTTATATAGAACAGTGTTCCCCAACCTTTTTATCGCCGCGGACCGGTCAAAGGTGGATAATTTTACCGCGGACCGCTGAGGGGAAGACGTTGAATCTTTATATTTTAGGTTGTTTTGTTTTAATAATTTTATTTTAATAGTATTTAAACTGCCTTCAGAATAAAATATAGCTACACCAAAAATGAATATAAAGTGTTTTAACAAGGAATATAAAGAGTGATTTTCATAAAAAAGTAGCCCAAACCGAAGAAAAATATGCCGCAGTTAATGAAATGGAAATAATTTGATGTTTGTTGTGCGGACCAGTAGTATTTGATCCACGGACCGGGAGTTGGAGACCACTGATATAGAGGTTCGACTGTATTTATGTTAACGTATTTTTTTAAGTTTTTTTTCCGAAAAAGAGTATTTTCAAATGTTATTTTTCATTTACGTATGACAGTGGTCTTCAAACTGTGTTCTAACAAACCCTGTGGCTCCACGAAACATGTCGAGGTTTTTGGCGAGTAAAAAAAAAAGTGGTAAAGAAAATTTTAGGTGTGTATTCAAAATGGATTCACCTTCTCTACAGAGATTGTTTGACCACAAGTATCTAAGACAGTGTTTCTCAATGTCAGTCCCACGGGGGAAACTTAAAAAATGAATACGGTGACGGACAGCCTCTCTTTCTAGTAATTTCCTGCAACTTTCTTATAATATAATACAAGAATATTAAAACTTTTTTTCTTCTTTTTATGTACTAACCAGATTTTGAATATTCTGTTGTTTATTGTCCAGGTATCTGAAAAAAATAATTTTATTATACATAATTAATGTAATGTTTTGCAAAACTAAGTAAAATGGAATGTAATGAATTGGATTTAAGCGACAATGTTAAAAATTATACAATAAAGTACTTTTTCCATTTATAATAAAAAATGCACCCTATAAGCCAACATTTTTAAAAAAGCACCTAAAACCTGTAAAATAATATTTCCCAGAGGAGAAAATCAAGCATGAATGGATAAATCAGAAGACTTGGCAATAAAGAAGAAACAACTTATCGACATATCGACGGATTCTACGTTAAAACCTAAGTTTAAGCAGGAATAGCTTCTGTAATTTAGGTTCAAAATTCATGCAGAATACACAGGATTTCTCACACAGCTATAGGCATTGTAATGGTATTCAGAATAATGTATTTATGAGAAATATTTCTCAACGTATTTGGCAACAAAAGCAAAATATAAAAACAAATTAAACGCAAAATACGAAATATGACTACAGATTGTTTCAATAGCCCAAGACTTCGACAATTTGTGTAAAAAAATACAAACACATTTCACAGTTACTAAATATAATGAAATGTAAAAGTATTACTAACATAAGATCAAAGGCGATAAAGTAACTGATGCTAACATGAATTTATTACGGGTGAAAATAGAGATTAATTAAAAAAAAAATGCTTTTCTTTTTTCATTTTAATTTTTTCATTTCTGCATTTTTTTTTTTCTAAATAGAAAAATAAAATTATTTTTTGAAGTAAAGAAATGGAAAACAATTCAGTTAAGTATTGAAAAGTAATTCTTGATGCGTAATAAGTTCCATATATAAGAGAAATAAAATACTTTTTTATTTGTAAATTTCTTTTAGTTAAAAAAAATAATAAACACATCGTTAAATGATACAAATAGATAAAGCAAAACTTTATATTTTATTCTTTGAAAAGCGGATTAAATGTTCATGCGTAAGAAATTACTTTTTATATAAATAGATAAATTGCTTGTTTTCAGGGGTTTAATTAGAATAAAATAAAAAAACTTACTAAATGTCTATAAAAAGGGATCTACTGATTAAATATATCCCATCAATTTCTAATTAAACCTCTATTATTAGTTCCACTTCCTTCGGGTTATTTGTCGAGCCTCTAATTTATTTGCTCTTACGAAAAATAAATTTAAAAGCCAACTTTTACGCTTTCTCGCGCATGCGATCTAAGCGTCATGGTTGATCTAATTAATTTTCTATGCCATTTTTTCCCCACTTTAGTGTTGAACAATGTGTTCCAAAATTTCGATACAATTTTAAAACACCCATCTTGCAATATTTGTCAAATTTTAATTAATTTCGCTCTAATTAATGGACTTCACCCCAGGGAGAATCACTGTAATGTTCATGCCCGTTAATTAAGGAGTGGAGCGTTGTGGGCACGCATGTTTCGAAACTAAGGACTAAACCGTAAAAGTATCGATTTTTGAAACTGTAAGTTTATGAGATGTTGAATGGTAAAGATTAAAAATGAAAAAGCGAGTTAAGTGTGTGCTTAGCAAAAAATCTTTTGTCACCAGGTTGCCCCTAGGAACTAATTTGTCTTAAACGTTCTTGGTATTGACTTTTTTTTCTTTTTACAAGGTAAAGTCAATTTCGTACTTTTATTTCGAAATTTTTAACAATTTTTTTTAAAATTTAATCTCTTAGTTTGGAATTTACGCATATTTTTCTTTTTTATATAAATTGAAGGTATTACCGTAAACTCCAGCGTATAACGCGCACTTTTAACATAAAAGATAAGATCGAAATTTACGGGTGCGCGTTATACGCCGAGTATAAGAATGAGAGTTTGAAAAATGAAAGATGAGCGTAGAAAAAAATTAGACTTCTACATACTTCGAAATACTGTCTGTGGAATGACATTTCTTATGAATTTAGAGGGTTGTATTTCTAGAAGTATACTATTTTTCGAAAGCCCACAGTAATACCTCCAATAAATGACTTCAAAATATCCGAGCATTGCATACGTGAAATCCAAGTTTCTTCGTAAAAAGGGGGTGCGCGTTAAATGGCGCATGTATCTAAAAATTAAAAATTGCTGCTCTAAAGTATGGGTGCGCGTTATACGCCGAATTTTTCGGTATATACAATAAATAAAAGAAATGAATTTTGAATGAGAAACTGTACAGTCGGACTCCGATTCACCGAGCTCCTATTTTACGAAATTCGTGATTTAACGAATTTTTCTTTTCACTCAATGAAAAAGAATTCAAAAAATTTATTTAACGATTAACTATCCCTTTGACTGACTTGTTCAGTTATTTCATGAAATACCGAGTTATTCAATGAAATAACTAATGCATTTTAACGGTAACATGAATATTTATAAAATATACTGTAAATGTCATTTATTTTTTAAAATACACTGAAATGCGCTTGGTTTCAATTAAAGTGATCCTTTAATGCATTTTTACAGAAAATAAAAATTGCAATCAAACGAAACTTGGTGGCCATGGTATTCCAGTGTTCATGGTCACTTCATGGAGTTAGCAATGAAGACCCACAATGTAGAGAGACTTTAAGTTTGTTGAGGTTCTTAAAGTCCTCTAGGTGGCGCGTGGTGTAGAAATTTGGAGAACAGTGTGCCAGCTAACGTGTCATTTTCGTTACTTAATTGTGCTTCAGAATTATGTGCCCCGTCACCAATATCATTCATGATGCTTCAAAGTACAACGCTGACTAAACAACAATCAATCAAATGGAATTTGTTTAAAAAACATTTCAGAGAATATACTTCTCAAGATATAAACAAAATTATGCCAGTAAAAAAAATAGCTTAAAAAATAACTTATCGCATATATATACATATAAATTTAATTTCTTGTAAATCATGATAACTCTTGCTTTTAAATACCAGTAAGCTCAAATTCAAATATTCCATTAGAACTATTTAAATATTATTTGGATAGATATATATACTTATATTTTAAATTCTATCATTAAACTCAGTAGATTGAAAAAATTATTGCTATATAACAAGAAGCATTTTATTAACTAATATTTTGTGTTACAAATACTGTTAATCGAAGACATCTTTCGCGCGAAAATTTCGACATCTCATTTTTTAAAACGAAGAATTTATTTTAAGAGATGGTATTTCAGATTTAAGGTGTAAAAAAAATACAATATGTTAATACTCAGAACTGGTTTTACACTTATCTGCGCTTACTGACTTGTTTTCCCTTTTCAAAATTTATAATTTGTAATACTCAGTTAGATATAGATTAATTAAATGTTGATCATTTAAATTATTTCTGACTATTAAATTTATTAAGAAATGATACGATACACACGAAATTGAATATCGAATGTGAATGCGAAATCTTAATCTCTATGACTAAAACCCTTAAATTTCATTGCTTGAAATTTGTAGAGTATTCAATGGAAATTCTGAAACAATATTGTTACGAATGCTGTGTAATTAATGCTTAAAATAGTGTAAATAATTTGTACCTGGATGCTTAATATATTGATCTTACTTCCTGTTGTATTTTTTTTTATGATAAAAATTGTATTATTTGCAAGCAACACTGCCCCTTACATACAAATGACGTTTCAATCGAAACTTGGCGATGCAACCAAGTTGGCACCATTTGTGGTGACAAAATGTGGTGAGTTTGTGACACTTTTTGGCGATTTGGCTATCATATGGATACTTCTGTAAATCACTGGAGATGCCTATTATGTCTATTGTTCTTTTTGGTGATTTGGCTATCATATGGATACTTCTGTAAATTACTGGAGATGTCTATTATCATCACGATCTATGATGTAAGCGGATCTTTCGGGAAAGAGCTAGCATTCCGAATATAAATACGAGTCCCTCGCTGAAACTTAGTCAGCATCACTTTGTAATACGTGAAGATTTCACAAATGAGTAGTTACTTGCGAATAAACTCCGAACTTGTGTGAAAACCTGGAATTTATTGTGCGAATTTTACTGTTGTTTCCTGCATTTTTAGATTCTTGTTCTGTAATAAAGTTTCACCACCCTTGAAGAATTATTTT
>BMAV01015114.1:887494-900690 GCA_019973955.1 Trichonephila inaurata madagascariensis
TGTGCAAAGGAAATTATTTAAAGGAAACTAATTATTTATACTGTTGAAATATTTATGTATAATATATTTTTTGGGTAGAGATAATTATTATGTAAAACTATTTATCAGTATGTATAATGTTTTTAACCACTGTTAAACAATTTAAATTCTTTTTAATTAGTATATTAAACTTTTAAACTAAGATTATATGTGAGTGTGTGTTGTATGTATATGTGTATATATAATAATAATCACCATCATTAAAATAATTTCAATTTTATAAACAAATTATGAAAAGTTAAATTTGTAGCTTTCTAAATCTTTTTTTACCTGAATTTGAATCTTTCTTAATTATTCGCTTTTATCATTGCCTTTTTCGACAAAGTTGAAGATCTACGCTTAATTATTTTAATGAGGAGTTATAGAGCCTTTTTTTTCGTCCCTTTTTTATTTCTTGAAATCATTAAATTAATAAGAAATGTCTTTTATTATTTCTGATTTCTTCGAGCGCTTAATTAAAGTATAATTTTTTTATAAAAAGTTAATTTACAATTTTTTTTTTTTTTTTTTTACTTTTTATGACATCTGGATGTACCATTGAACGTAGATGGAAGTTAGAAAAGAGCAGTAAATAGCAAAATACTTGAATATTATTTTTATTTTTTTTTCCTTTTGGAAACATTGCTAAGCCCTCTTAAACTGTAACCTAAAACAACTTTTTTTTAAAGTAGCATTTTTTCAAAAAAAACATCACCGTTAGGAATTTCCGCTTTCGAAGTGAAAAAAACTTTTGTTATTGAAAAAAAAAAGTATATTTTTATGTCCACAAAAAGAATTCTTTATATTTACTCTGTTAAAGAGAACTTGGTTATCGTCGATGAAACAGAGAAGAGATAAATTCGGTATATTTCTTTAGAATTCATTTCTAAATTTACTCGTGCGACTTTTGAATTCGATATTATTTTGCGTATTTTTTAGGAAACTTGTGAAAATGTAAATTTGCAAATGCTTTAGTTTATTTAAAATTTTATTTGTTCACATTATTGCCTACAAAATAATTTAAAATAAAGTTTTCCGCAACTTAATTATTTGATATTTTATCACAATTTTACTCCATTAAGAAAAATATTAAAAAAAATATCAATTGACAATCATGTAAATATATATATATATATATTGTACGTTTTATTGATTATTTCATGATATTTCGCCAAAATTGAACAATTGTTTTTCCTAAAGTATTTGTTGAATTAAAATTTAATGAAAAGAACTTTACTCGTTTAGATTTAAATTTTAGGAAACTTTTTGTTTTATCCGAATATAATTCGAATATTTTATGTTCTAATTTAAGCATACAGGTTTTATGCCAAACTTTCCTTTCACTTCCTTTTTCTTGTAATTCCTCATTATATTGAAATTAGAAATTAAAATTCTTCATTTGACAAAGGATTTGTATGTTAAACACTGCTGAAAGTTCGCATCTATAAAAAATTTTTTAAAAAAATCTTAAAATGGATTAAAATTTTTCTAAAATATAATTCTGCTTTTTTCTTTGTACTAAAATAAAAATAAAATAAATGTTATAAATGCGTGCATTAATATTGACATTGGTATTTCTTTATTTTATATGATAATAATGTTTTATACATTTTTTATGTAATGACAATATTTTACATAACTTATGTTATAACGATAATTTGCAACATATTCTTCATAAAATGCCTGTTTCATAATTGATTTAATTTACATTTTGTTGCTTTCTCTTGTAGTGCTAAAACACGTTTCGTTCTATGTTTTAAAATCTGTTAACATGTTTAAATAAAACTATTATTTGGAATCAGTGCATTTAATTTTTTTGAAGAACATATGATACATTTCAATTAGAGTCCATTTTCGACTTTATAGGTTATTTATAAGCAAAATAACATACCCCAATCTCGCTGAGCTATTTCATCATCATTCTAATATTTGTTTTTATTTTCGTTTCGTTTGCTGAGATTAGAGCTTTTCTAAGGCTTCTCTGGCTTTTTTATTATTTTTTTTCCATGTCTCCTTTTCCATGTTCATATTGAGCATTTTCTCTCTTAAGTTGCTAGATGTTTTTCTGTAGTTTATTTTTTTAATTCTTGCAGATATTTAATTTTTGCTTTTGTTTTTGTTTTACCTGCTATTGTTTTAGTATTTTAAAAAAAGAAAATTTGTCAAATGTTTTACATATGCTATCCTATTTTCAGCTAATATTCGATAGATATAATTATTGTAAATATTATAAATAGTTCATAATGTACATGCAGTTAAAATTTATTTTAAATTAAAACAATGAAATGGGTACTTATACCTGCTATAATGTCAAAAAATATGTATCGTTTTTGTTTTTCAAAAATACATATATCGTATAGTTTTTGATGAATTTTGTAAAACTATGTACAAAATTCCATCTATTTAACGCGGATGCATTTTAATTTGTTTGAGTTATTAAACTACAGATGTCACCACAAATCGTTGTTTGAAAACACAAATTTCTAGATTCTTCAGTGCAGTTTATTCAAAATAGCCACAATTTTTATCGGTGATGATATCATTTAGATTCGGCGAAATATGTGTGTGATTGATAATGACACATAGTATTGACAAATGATGAAGAAAAGAACAAGAACACCAAGGTGTAGAATTAAAAGCCATTGGAAGATTTACAAAATGGCTTTTGAGAATTATTTATGCTCCTAGATTATGTGTATAATCTGATTTAATACATTATTAACCCAATAAAACTTCTGACAATATTAAAAGGGCCAAATTCATGACCATCACGAGATAAATAAAATCATGTGTTCTCCATTGAATTCAAAACAAAATGACATTGGACTTTTGCTTGTTCTACTTGTAAAGTTTAGATTCAATTTAGTATAATTGAATTGAGTAAAAATATACAAAAGTTAAAATACTTAAAAAAGTTTTTCAAATTTTCTTTTAAATTTTTATATTACACGTCTATTTTGAAATCAATTGCATTTTATTTTCCTATATAAGTTATTATTGTTAACAAGTAATATAAAAAAAAATTAAGTCAATTCCTATTTTGATCAACAAAGCAAAATTTTATTTTAGCTACTTTTTATTAAATAGTTACAATTAATATAAATATGTATATACATATGACAGAATCACAACATTAAGTGGTCATTAATTTTTATTAATTATCATTAAAGTATCGCATTGTCATCCAAAACAATCGTGTATATAAATTTCATTTTAACTGAATACTTTAACATGTGAGAAAAAAACCTTTTCAAGTTTTGACACAAGTCGCCAAAAGTGTCGCTAAGTCGGCAAAAATGATACCAATGTGGTTGTATTTGTAATTCTTTAAATAATTAGTTTTAATCAATTAATTTTTATTAATTATTATTATATTATTGTATTGTCATCCAAAATAATCCTGTATATAAAATTTCAGCTCATTTGAGCGCTTTAAAATGTATTTTCTTAACGATTGAAAATTCCACCCAGATAAATAAATAAATATATAGAGATTGTGAGCTAATAGTAGGAATTGAAAAAATATGTACTTTTTAAAAGAAAGTTTCCGCAAAAAGCAAATGTTGGCAACAGTGAAGCGCATGGACTGATTAGCTTGTGAAACACTTGATTATTTTTACTATGTGACTATGACGTCACATGAATTTATGAGCTAATTGACTGGAAACACGTGATTGTTGATAACATGTGACTATGACGTCACATGAATTTAGTCCATTGGAGTCAAAGATCTAAAGATACAGAACATTAGCAGCCAAAACAATTGAAATATTTATCGAAAGAGCATGATGCCGATTTATTAATGTTTAATTATATTATACTGAAGTGAACTTTAAGAAAATATGTGTTTAGTGTCAGCGAGGGTTTTTAAAAAGCATCTTATTGAAACTGTTCGCCTTTAAACAAAATCTTACTATCTATTTTACATTGCTGAAAAGATTTTTATTTTAAAAGATTTTCATGGTTTCATTTACCATTTATTCACATGGAATCGACTAAATTTGTAAATAGGACTATTATGATTGTAAATATTGTTTGTGTGTGTTCCATATTCGTTTTATGTAATTAAAATGATTATTTTTAATATTTATTAATTGAGAAACTTTTTTAATACTCACTTATTAAATTTAAAAGTTCTAGGAAAGATTTTTTCGGAAATATTTCATACTTGTTGTTTGTCTCGATTATGTATGCTTTGTTTGAAAATTAAGTTGTCAAATCAAATGAAATTTTCCAAGCGTATTTTGTGATTTCTTTAATCTTTCATTTATTTATCATATCATTATCATTGATAATAATATAATTTTAAAATAATTAAATCAGCTTGTAATATGCGCTAAAAGATTTAATTATTTGCAAGCGAATTAAATTCCTGCATTTCTCGAAAAATTTAATTACATAAATCAACGAACAAATTTGTAATTAATTTGTAAAAAAAATTAATAATTATTATTCAAAGTAAATAAGTGAGGTTAATAAATGAAAAGATGAATATTTTGCCGCATTTATTAATATTTTACTACGTGGAAACCTTCATGCGACGACTTTGCTTTTAAAACAGTTACCTGATTGCAATTTTAAAGAATAAAAACTATAATGATATCTCAAGAATTATTTAATACCCAACAATTATATTTGTTATTAATGATTTATATTTATAATTGAAACAAATTACTGTGAAAAATCAGCATCTAATGATTTTTTACGCAGTAAAATCTCACAAAGAAATGTATCTATTGGTACTTGTAATATATAAGATTTCTGTTTCATAATTTTTAATTTTCTTTAAATTGTATTTGCTCTTCAATATGATATTTATTTCCTTATCAGATTTTATTATTATATTTTCGTAAAGTAAAAATTACGATTTGATACTTTTTTAGTTTTTTTCGTTTTTCTATTCAAATTTTTTTAAACATAAGAAAATAAATTTAATTTTAAGTTTTTCTTGAGGTAAAATGTAAGCTTGAAGATAGTTTTTAATGTATTTAAAAATTCTCTTGCACAGATAATGCGTAGAAAGAAAAAAAAAAGTGTTGTTCGCTGAATAAGTTAACGACTTTTTCTTATTAAATCTCCTGGAAATTT
Source organism: Trichonephila inaurata madagascariensis (assembly GCA_019973955.1). NCBI lineage: Eukaryota > Metazoa > Arthropoda > Arachnida > Araneae > Nephilidae > Trichonephila > Trichonephila inaurata. The sequence goes on from BMAV01015114.1 coordinate 892,601, forward strand.
TTTATTCATTCTTTCTGAAAAAGCGTTTTGATAGTTTTCATCTTCATCAGAAGAAAACAATTAGATTTAATAAAAAAATCAGTTTTTTTTTTTTTTTTTGGAAAATAGGAAAGAAAAATAAATTTGCTTAGGATTTTTTTAAGTAATGTATTTCTTAAATAATAGTTTTTTAAAAAAACAATCGTTAATTTTCAAAATAGTACTATCAATGTACAGTTTTTTGAAAAACATGTCATTTATCAACAAAAAAAAACTTTAACAAATTTATTTAAAATACAGGGAATTTCTTTTTTCATTTTGTTGGTGGGAGTTACAAAATCACACAACTAATACTAATAATTAACTATTTTGGGGAATTCGGAAATCGAATAACTGTGGGCTTGCAAAATATTTACAGAGAAATGAAATAATACTTAAAAGCATTTGATATATTTCTGGCGTCTCTGCTCTTTTTGGATATTTAAAAAGTGTGTAAAAACTGCATTTGAATTTTTTTAAAAATCCATATGCTTTCTTTATTCTATAGAAATTATCAGAAAACATAAACTGCAGTTCAAAATCATTTTTGAGCTTAATTTAATGTATCGTCAAACAGTGATATGTGCGGATTTTACTGATTTTTTAAAAATTCTTTTCTGAGTCTGTTAAGTGACGATAATGCAACAATGGGAATAATTTTCATTACTTATGGAAAGATTAACTGAATCACATGACATATAAAGTGCTAGTTTAGTAATTAAATAAATAAAAAAATATACTCAAAGCAATTATAATTAGCTTTCTTGACAAGTACATAAAATATCCTTTAAAGTTTTATGGTATTTACCAAAGAATCACGAATTTTCATTGCACAAATTATTTCTGCTGCTGTCAAAAGTTGCTACATAAATAGTATTTAGATTCAAAAATAGTAACTAAGACATGCAATAAGCAATTTTCAAATGCATTATTTGAATTAAAAAATTTAAAAAAAAATTTAATATTCTTACATAAAACTTTCTTATTTAGATATTTTAAAGATTTCATGGTTTAATCATTTAGTTCTTATTACAATTGTCTTCATGTGTGAATTATATATGCTGCATTGCATGGGATTTATTAAAAAATACGTTTAAAATAAATTAGATATAAAATTATATAAATAAAGTTTCTGTTTTGTTTATAATCAACAAGCCATTGAAATCGTATAAGATGTGTAACTGATTGAATTAGAGCTCTTTTAAGAAAGTTTTAGAATATAACTTTGGTTTAATATGTATAATAAGATTTAATAATGCTATAAAAATGTGTATAATTCCTTGAATATGTATAACATTTCTCTCTTTAAACTTAATCATAGATTCTTTTCAACATTGATAATACACTCCTGTCAGTATTTTTGATATTTAAGGGCAGTTGGGGAAAGCTAAAATCTTATTTTTTTGACAATTGGAGATTTTTAAATTTTCAAATTTTATAGATTTTAACCTTTCTAAAAATACCTTACTTTGACTTCTAGGGTAATTAGAAGCCCTTAAAACCTATTTTTAAATAATCGTCGAGACTGGGCCACTCCCATTTTCGTTTTTACTTAAAAAGTTGAACGTCTGATGTAAACCAAAACATGTATCTTTTATTGTAAATTGAGCCTTTTATTTTCTTATTGACTAGCCGGTTAGAAGCCTCACTGTGTGTATACATTAAAATCAATTTATCTCAAAATGTAAGTTTTGATGTTCAATGTACCTTTTCTGAGAAACTACCTTTCACAGGTATGTAAAATTTTTTACGATATATTAATAATGATAGCTATAATACATATTAAAATGAGCTTTTTGTAAAAAACTAAAAAATTTATTTTTTTATGTGAAAAATGGATCAAATTTCGCAACGTTTGATAAAATATTTCATAAATTATGAAAATATTCAAAATTAGCTAAAAGCTCATTTCAGTATAATGAGAAAGGTGTACTTTAATTGTATGAAAAATTTCAAGCATGTACATGTAACAGATTTTGAGAAAAGGTACATTGAAAACAACCAATGTAACATTATCAGTATAGAGAAAGAGAGAGGTTTCAAACTCCCCTTAATTAAAAAAGTTTTAAAAAATGAATTTGATTTAAATATGATTACTTTTTAATGCTTTACAAGGCCGTGGTGCATATACATACCACGAACGTAATCAATTTTAAATGGCCTTTGGAAGCTATTTTTCTACCTATAATTTGTGCTGTTAGCACTGATATGTGGATATTCAAGTCCTAAGCGCAAAGGGCGTCCTGTAAATTTCCAAAAAAAAAACGTACAATGAACTAAAGTTAGTGACCACATGCCACCTTTACAAAAAAACATACAGACCTTACCGTACATCAGAAGAGAACAAGATACGCTTGTACAGCTTGCAATGTCCCACTATGTGTTAATCCCAGTTTTCTACAATTCCATGCAAAGAAATATGTATAAATTCTTAAATTCTTTTAAAACACATTATATCTTATTTATAATTCCTTTTGTAGATTTTAGTATTTTCAAATTGTTTTTATAAATTTTATGGAATGCAATATAAGAAGAAATGCAAACCACACGTATGTCTAACCTTTGAACACACTTCCCAATGGGCGGTGAGAAACATACTTTCCATCAGAAAAAAAGTGTGGTCTTAAAAATCAAATTAATGTTTAGTAATAAGCAAAAAATAAATTTCTTTTTATAAATCAATCTAAATCTCAAAAATATTTTAACTTAGCATTACTATAAAAAGATGACTTTGGAAAAGATTAAGTTAAATACAAACGTTTCTGATTTCATCGGTGAAAATTTATTCTTCACATTTTAAGATAATAAATTTAAAAAAAACAAAAAGTTTTATAAAGGTTTTCCGAGCTGTAGAAAAGGAAGAAAGGATATTCGAGAGACTTAAAATGTTTATAATATGACCAGTATGAAGTGCAATGACGGCTATTATGCTTTCAATGCATATAGAATGTATTTTAAGACCTTCAAAATAAATATAATATTTAAGAGTAAGTTTGTTTGTTTTTAATTTTTATTTCATTATCTTTTGATTTCGCTTTATTTATTCATGTTAAAAGTAATTTTCATTCCATTTTAAAAAATAAAAATTTGCACTGCTAATCAAATTGTATCAACGCTCAATTTTTTTATTTTTTTTTATCATAAAATTTGAAAGTCATTTCTTTATTATGTTATCAATAAATTAAATCCGATTTCAATTAACCTTTGCTGTTCTTTTTATCTTTATTGAATTGTTGGTCTAAAGGAAATAATGCATGCCAGATATTTTAGGTTTTTCAGTTATAATTTTTCTTTTTGAATGTGAAGTAAAAAATTATTATTGTCTGTTACTTTCTAAATGTGACTATTGATTTAAATTTATCTCAAGAACCTGTTTGTTACTGAAACAAATTTGAATATTCGGTATGTATACATTTAAGGTTTAATTAATGAAACATATTTCGTACTAAAATAAATTTGAAAGCCATGGAATATAAATCCTATAAATTAACTACAAATTTCATTTAATTTTTGACTGTTCAACTGCCTTTTATATGTACAACTTAATTTTATAATTTTTAAGTATTTCTTCTGAGAAATAAGTATGATATTTCTCCGATAGGTGGCGACACTACATTAAAGGATTTCACTTACCTTGCCGAAGCGGAAATACACATTTTCGTACAAAAGCTATTCTGTGAACTATTTTCACAATTAATTTGTTCAACGTATTAAGATCTATTTTTTTTCCTTAAACTTTCCTACATTTTATTTTTAATTCCGTTTTTTAGACACATAGTTTTGATAATAATGATTAAAGAACTGATTTTTCAACTATATTTTTTTAATATCAGGTGCATGCTACTCGTGTATTGTTTTAAAATAAATATTATCTGGTAATTTGATTTGAACATTTCTTTCTAATCATTATAACATAATGTAAAAGTATTTATATTTATTAGAAGTAACAGGAAAAAAGGTAATTTTTCTATTCGTATTAAACATCTGATCATACAGGCCTTTTTTTTTAGAAAGAAATTAAAAGTTATCTCATGTATAACACACAATAAAATTTTTTAAATAATAAATTCTGTTGAAGAATTTCGATTTGTTTAAATTACATTTAAAACTAAAAAATATTTAAAAATATATTGAGAGAATATTTTTTTTTATTTCGTGTAACATTATTGTACTTATTAATTGTTGGAGATATATATAGAGTTAATTAAGAATTAATTCTTCCTTTTTGTTCCATCAAATACTGCAGATGCAAATAACTTTACGTACAAGCACTGTAGATAAAACTGTAGTAAATGTTTCGATTTTCAAAACATATAATCAAATTATATATGTTAACAAAGTAATGCATATATGTAATCAAAGTTATCTAATGAAAAAAATGCCACTATAAGAGCTTGAGATTTAAAAAAATTCTATTATATTTCCTGGGACTATCTAGCACCTAAAAGCAGCAATTCTGACGAAATAGAACCGACTGCCACAGGAATTTATTTTCAATCTAATTTCGGACGTGAATTTACGACTTTATAGCTGTAAAAAGGGGATCTCTCTCTCTCTCTAATTTGTATTAGTTCATTTTTTTTCCCATCTTGTAATCTTTCTTTTAGACTCTCTTTAGCTAATGCGCAAGTTAGTCTAAAAGAGATGCAATGTATGGGTACCGTAAAGTTTTTTTTTGCTATTATTATAATATATGCACATATTTAATTTAATTAAAATCAACCCACAGTATTTCTGGAAATAACCAAATCTAAAAATTCTTTTATTTTGAACGTCAGTGTAGTTCTTTAGCTGCACTTTGCATTATAATATTTTTTTTTCTCCTTATTTTTACTATGTAGTTCGGTTAACATCAAAAAGTTCAGTCTAAATGCAGTTTTTATGAATTTTTATCATTTTATGAATTCCTTAAAATGGTTCAATTGATAATCAATTAGCAAAACGATTTGTTATCGAATTTGTCTAATTTTCTATATAACCTAGACAAATTGATTAATTTTTGGAAGGAACGTTTGAGACATTTTCAAATCAATATGAGAATTTTTGGTCGACTTTTGAGACTTCAAGAATATATTTAAACTATGCTAATGAATTTTAGTTATTAAAATATTTTTTAAATAAAATTCCTGGTATTGAATTTTACTTAATCACTGCATTGCATGCTTAATCTATCGGCATTCTCGATTTTTTTTTAAAGTAGTGCTTTGAACTTGGATTGTGTTGTGTAAAATTATTTTTATAATGGATCAAGAGACATATTTGTATCTGCATATTTTTCAAATATATTTTGGCTATACAATTTTAAAAAAAAATCAATGAATCAATATCTTTCTATTTTTTCTCATTTGATGCCAGTCATTTTTTACTTTCACAGTGTTTCATCTTAAAAATTAATCACTTGGTTGCACAAACCTAATAAAATCAAAATCTATTATATAAAACTTTTAAAGAACTAAGAAAAGAAAAAAACTAACGTCAGAAACAGCTATTGGCTTAGTTTTTATTAGACTTCGGGAAAAGTATATCTATATATATAAAGTTCTTTTTTCAATTCGACATAGTTATTGACTTTGGACTTCATAATTCTGAACCACAATCAAATGATAGGACGAAGTCGATACTTAAATCAATATCTCCGTCTATTCAACATAAGAACTTCAGAACTCAGTTTGTTGCCGTAGTAGCCGAGTGGTGATGGTCACGAACTTGCGGTTGACTTTATTTTTGCCGTTTTGTGGGACCCGTCATGTCGGAGGCTTGAGGAATCTACGGAGGCTTGAATTCCTCACCGTGATAAAATGTGGTAGTTAGGGGAGTGACAAGTCGACTGAGGTATCATCATTATCACTTGACCCTGACTCAATTTTATGAGGTATATATAAATGTAATAATTCCCTCTAGTATTCTTTTTGTTAACTCTTTTTACTAATACTTAAACAAACTTTTAATTCTTTGGTTTAAAAATAACACTGTAATCTTAATCGTAATCGACTATTCCGAAATCCCTGTCCCGCCCATTCTATCCAATCAGAACTACTATTACATAATAGTCACTGCCGGTATAAAAGCGAAAATCTTGAGTGATCGCTCTCTTTTTGGCTTTGTGTTGTGTCCTCCAAGATGTCGCTGCTGCTTGTCTCTTGTCCGCTTTGCTTTATAATCGTCGCAAGTTTGTCCCGTCAACGTGAAAATGTACCGCAATTTTGTCCTAAGCTTTTTATGTGTGCTTTACAATAAAAAAGATGGACGTCCACTGAAGATGTTGTTTTAAGGTATCCGACTACCCTAAAATCATGATTTTTTCAAAAATTGACAAAAAATTTTATTGATTGTATTTTATAGACCATCTTATTAACAATAAAAATACCAAGCTTTTTATTTTCCATTCACTAGAGCAAACACTACAAGTGTTTTAATAAAAGAAGATGCTATATAACTTTACACAAGATGTCAAACTATGAAATGCGTTTTACTCGAAATGTATTTTTTCCGAAAAACTCAAACGGGTACAGTGATTACTCAAAAGGTTTTGAAAATAATTTGCTGAAATTCTTTGTGAATGTTTTGACCTTCAGATATATCAATCGCTGTTTTATTTCAAAATTTACAGTCCTTTATGTAATCACACTGTTCTTTAAGCAATTTCATATAGTCACTAGGATAGAGTGCTCTAGTTTTTGTAAAATTTAAAATATCTATTATCCTGAAGGTCATTTCAAACATGAATAACAAAGTAACGCATTAAAATTGAAAAATTGAGAATGTGTTCAAAAATTTTTTGTACAGAGTGGGCCCCTATTTGTGTAATTTTTTGTACATTTTCACCAGTTTTTTTCCTCTTTTAATAATAATAAATTCTTTTTTCTGTTTTAAATTTTACGATTTTTTCCTTAAAATATGCTAAATAAATCTAAAAATTACAAAAAAATCCCCATATCTCCATTTTTTCAAAAAATGTTGTCGCAAGTAGTCGGATACCTTAATGAAAACCTCTACTAACACTCGACAAATATACCACTCGGCCAATACGTTACATACACACACATATATATATACAGAAAGACCCCGCTTAACGCGGGGAATACGTTCCATCAAAGTAGAGCGTGATGCGAAACAACGCTAAACGAGGCTATCTTAACATGTAAATAATGGGGTTAGGGGAAGATGGATAGAAAATTGGTTAGATATTAAATTTAATAATTATTTCTTTTAATAAAAATAAAACTAGACATTTATTTCTTACAAAAATAAAAACAATATAAACGAATATATACATATAAAAACAAATGAAATTCTAAGTCAGTCAGGTCATTCCGTCTATTCTGTGTTTCCAATTTTCTGCCTTTTTGTCAAGCAGGCATCTTGTTGAAGTTGCCAAATTTAATGCAACACTAATTTGAGATTGACGTTCACCAGAATCTAATCTTCTAATCTCTTGCATTTTGGTTTCCAGTGAAATGCTTTTTCTGGTTGCTTAATTTTTTTGTTTTTCATTATCACCCATGATAAAAACTAAAGATCATAATATTTGTCACTGTATTAATTGTTATAGTATTATATAAATTTATACTTACAATAGTGTCAACAAATGTTTCAAATGATAAAAATGCGTCCGTACAGCACCGCACCAAACAAGAAACACAACTACACTGTTTCGGATACGTTATGTACATATTTGGAAACCTACAATTTCGGGGAACCCCCGTAGCGCTGCGAGCAATTTCGGGGAATCCCCGGGTTGAAATAAAAGAGCTCTAAGCCGAAATAGCGCTAAACGAAGCAGCGTTAAGTGGGGTCTTACTGTATATATATATATTTGCATATATGTACATATATACGTAGTATATATTTAAATACCATATATTATATTATATGGTATATATGTATATACACCATCTCTCTTGCCTTAGAATCGGTTGCAGTCTTGTAAAACAAACCTCCCTTTTTTATATGAATTTACTGACAACAATATTTTTTATGACAGTCGTGTGTCACTCGGATCACTGTGAATTTATTGATGTAGTCCACGGATCAGTGGCGCACACAAGGGGGGTGTCCTAGGGGTCCGGGGG
>BMAV01015114.1:901090-939625 GCA_019973955.1 Trichonephila inaurata madagascariensis
TATATATATATATATATATGTATATGTATATATATATAGTAATATAAAATAAAAGTGAAGAAGTATAGAGCCTACAGTGCTAAAGTATATATATATATATATATATATATTTGCATGTATTTACATATGTATGTAGTATATAATAAAATATATATGTATACACCATCTCTTGCCTTATAATCGGTTGTACCTCCCTTTTTTATATAAATTTACTGACAACAGTATTTTTTATGACAGTCGTGTGTCACTCGGATCACTGGGAATTTATGTAATCCACGGATCAAAGTAAATTTATAAATTTGGCCCTGGAGTGCGAAAGGTTGAAGACCCCTATCTTAAACAAAACATTATTTTTATATAAAGATTTCGTTAAATGCTACAATGTTGTTGTCGATTTCCATTTAACGTTGGAAAAAATGTTAACGAAGTATTATGTATTTCATTCTCAAATATAATTGAAGAATTAAAATTCTCCAGCTTAAATTTTCGCATTCAAATGCCGTTCAGTAATCCCTGGTCAAAGTATTGATTTTCGAATGAGACGGCTATATCCTTTTCAAAGTGACTCAGTCAGCAGAACTTGGCAACTTTTGAAAGTTGGAAAATCACCCCTCCCGTGTAATGAATTATGCAATACCTTTCGAGTCATGAATTAGGATTACAAAACTTTGCGGTCTCGGTTTGGAAGATTTGCACCGTCACATTTATCCTGATAGAAAATAACTTATATTTAGAATGGATGAGTTTTCAATGTGACGACAGCCGTATCTATATAAATGTAATAAGTTATCCTACTTATTAGTATGTGTTAGTTCCTAAAATTTGTAATCTAAAAATAACCTTTTTCACAACATTACAAATATTTTCCTTTAAATGATATATATATATATATATATTTTTTATATAAAAATAGAACAAGTCTCTTTAAGTGGGAAAAAGAATCTAATATGCGAACTCATTGAAAGATCGCCGGCTCAATCCAACGTTTAGGCTACCTCGGAAAGTATTTTTGAACTTTAAGAATGGTGTATAAAATTTCATTTCTTAATTCAATTGGTTTAATTGCTTTGAATTTATTCCTCTGGGGAAGTACATAATTTTTATTTTTAAGTTACGCCGCGCTCTGATGAAATAGAGGGCCACGGTAACTCAGTGGTCAAGGCAAAGAACTCACGGTCAGCGTGTCATGAATTCGAGCCTAGTACCGCTGAAGACCCTCCGTGTAGGGGAGCGATATACATTGAATCTGTCGAGAGCTCAAACGTCCTTCCGTTGGTATGGTAAGGTAGTTAGAAGAGGGGGGTACCAGCTTAAGGGAACACGGTACGATTCAAATGACAAAAATCGGTCAAAAAATCAAATCTAATTTTTTTAGCCTAAATTATTTTTTATATGCTTTTCTATAACCTCAAAAAATTTGAAAGCTCTAAACTTAAAAAACGAAGAATTACTATATCTACATTCATTTTTATTCACATTCTTATGGCAAATCAAAACTTTAAACTTGCTTATCTCAGAAAGATGAAATAACTAGTTAGTGCCTTCATTTAAAATGCGAAGGCTTTTTTTCTATTGTGCCTAATGCTTTGAATTTTTTTTACATATTGCTTAAAGTACATGTAACTAAAGTTGGTATGCATTTTTGAATCAAAGCAATACTTATTATTCAAAAAATAATTGAACTCAGAATTTATACATTTTTTTTTAGGAATTTTCGATATGCATTCATTAAAAGAAGTATTGTACGAATATCAATCATAGTATCGCAAAACCCATACTAACTGTTGTTATACATAGTATGACGTAATTGTAAATCAAATTTCATGCGTGTACGTGAATTTTTGTTGGAGGAGTAGCATTTTAAAATCACTTCATAAATTTTAAGTATTTTTCTTTAAAAAATAAAATGGCTAGCTTTATCTGAAATTTTAAGCCCAAAATCTGTTTTACGTAGTACACACATAGGAGGCAACCAAAAAATTTTTGAAAATCCTTAAATTAAAAATTTTTTCGTGAATCATACCATGTCCCCTTCAAAAAAAAAATTGGAGATATGGGGATCTTTTTGTGATTTTTAGATTTATTTAGTACATTTTAAGAAAAATATGCTAAAATCAAGAAGAGAAAAAGAAATTATTATTACTAAAATGGGGGGAAATTGGCAAAAAGCTACACAAGCGGAGCACATTCTGTACAAAAAGTTTATGAACAAATTTTCATAAATTTTGTAATAAAGCAGTGATTGATAAATCTGAAGGTAAAAAAACTTCCACTATTATACAGAATATACACAAAAAATTTCGGCAAATTATTTCTAAAACTTTTTGAGCAATCACTGCCCCCGTTTGAGCATTTTCAAAAAAAAAACACATTTCGAGTAAAACACATTTTAAAGTATGACATCTTGCTTAAAGTAGTGACATCTACTTTTATACTAAAACTTGTAGCATTTTGTTCTAGTGAATAGAAAATACAATAAGCTTGGTATTTTGGTAAAGCTAATAAGATGATGGCCTATAAAATGAAATCATAAAACAAATGTATCGATTTTTGGCAAAATTCACGGTTTTAGGGTAGATGGATACCCTAACTCCAATTCAAGGGACAGATGGCGCATGAGGTGGAAGTGTACAAGGCTGGCGTTGGAAGAATAATTAGGTTTCAACAAAGAACTTTTAAATAAGAGCCGTGGAGTAAAAAAAATAAGAAAAACTGAATTTATATTAGTTCTAGGCGTTAAAGAGAATTACTGAGCTAAATTGAATAACTCATAAGAGAATTAAACTTTGTTATACTAAAATGAGAATATTTTAGTGAAACCAGGACTGAAACTCACTTTATTTTTAAAAATATATTTGGACCATGGAAGGGAAGTCCATCTGTAGCTTTGTGGCTGAATATGTGTAAATTCAATACCGAATCAAGGTTAAAATTTTTTTCATAAAGGGCTTGTCGGGAGGACTAATGAAAGCTTGCTCTCATAGTTTTCATATTGTGTAGTGCATGAGCAAAGAGATTTAGAGGTGTTAACATTCAAATATCGCTTTTTGTCACAGTACTATAATTTAAATATATAATGTTAGTAACTTATAGAGTTTGTGTAGCTCTAGAGTGACTTTATATATAATTCCAATTCAGTTAATTGCGCAATACATATGGTAGTTTTTCCTATAGAAAGAAAAGTATAATTTGAATAGAAAAAGTATCTAAATAGATTTTTCTGTCTTGAAAATGGCTCCAATATTGTCCAACGTTTCATTGGTAATTTATTGGGTTATAAAATGGATTACTTTCATTGTGAATTGAAGTGACTTCTGATATTATTTCAATTTTTTTGTGAGTTTTTAATGCTCTAAATTTGTCCCTATTTTAAAATTCGTTACTTTTAGTACTAAGATAACTGTTTCTGATTTTGTTTACTTAAAATGGTTATACAATTTCTCAAAATTTAATTGCTTAAGTCTCTAAATCATTAAAATGTATATTAGAATTTGAAAGTTATTGATCAAAGGTTATATAATTTGCATATAATAATTCAAAATTATTAAGAAAAATCAGAGCATAAATAAAACATTGCATTAGTAGTAATTATATAGTAAAAAAAACTAGTAGATAAATCTAGCATATATAATATTACAACACAGGTCATTTTATCTAAAATTTTATACATGTAAATTTTCTCGGGAATTGAAACTTTTGAAGAATTAATTTTTGTCCATTGTTTGAGGTGTCTAGTTTTTAGTTGAGAAAGTGGAGTAAATAATTGAAATTTTTTTGTCTTTTATAAATGAAGGTCTTATAATATGAACAACGATACGAACGAACTTAAAGTTTTTAGTTAAGTTAATATACATTACAAATCGAATTACGTAAGCTTAACACACATTTCATTTTCTTACAATGATTATTTTCAGAATCGTATCGTTATCGAACATTGTTATTGTTTACGAATTCCCTTAAAATGTAAACTCTCTCCCTAAATATGTTTAATTAAATTTGAATTATTTGACAATTCTTGCAATAATTCTTTAATAATATTATTGTATCGGGGAATGTTAATACACCAATTTAGAGCAATCTGAACAACACCTTTAATGAACATGATCCCAACAGTTCTTATCATTGCTTGTCAAAACAGGAGTGCAGTGCGATACATTGTTTTAAAAGAAAACACTATTCTTAATGAAACTAGTATGAGATCATTGATGCTTATCGCGTAACATGTAACTGGGGACTTGAGCGCGAATTGCTAATTAAATATAAAATGATCTTCAAACCTGTAGTATAAATTTGAAGTATTTAAATATTGTATTGTTATTTAATAATATAATTTGATAGTTATGATAGCTTTATATTATGTTGCCGGGGGGATGAGATATGTGAGCGGAGTAAAACAAGGCTTTATTACATTTAGAATGTACACACCTTCTCGACATACGATCATAGAGATAAATAAATAAAAATAGTAGCCATATTAGTAGTACAGCAAATATGCGTGCTCAAGATGTAAATGGGTTTCTCTTCGCGCCTTTCATCTAATAATCCTCAAGGGGAAAACGTTTTCATGAATTGTTTGATGTTTCTGAACCTCTTTCTGTGAAGGAACCACGTGTAAATGAGTCTCGTTATTTAAAGTTAAATGAAACAAGTTCGTGGAAGAAGTTAAATGTGAATCTCGGATGGTGTTACTTGAATTATTATACCTGTGAAAGATTTCTTTTGGAATATTAGCATACTTTGGCATATGACTCAGAGCGTTGTTATCCTTGTCAAGATCATCTCCAACTTTGAAAACCCGTGCTTCTGTTTTTCTTCATTTCCTCACGATAAGTGGAGTTTATTATTATTAATTTTGGCTAACTAGTTCTCTTTGGCTATAGTTGCAACCATATTAGATTTTGAATCGACTTAAAGAAAATTTTCACTTTTTATTCAAATAACCTTATTTCCAAATTCTCAACTCGATACATTACTAAAACAAGCCTCTGTTTGAGGAGACAAAAGATAAATGAATATAGAAAAATGAAATAAATAAATAAGATGCAAAAGTTGCAGCTAAAAATTTAATTGATGCTTGATGTATCTTAATCAACGAATATATGAAAAAATGCGTGCGAAATGCATTTCAGGTTTAGACACTCTAAATCCAGATTTTAGGTATCTTATTTAACGGAAATGGAAGAGAAAAAAAAGGCACACACACAAGTTGCAGCTATATATATATATAATTTAATTGATGCCTAAATCCAATTTTATCTTAATCAGCAAAATTGGTGGGGGGGGGAATACAAATTGCATTTAAAATTTAGTTGATGTCTGAATCCGGATTTGTCATATTTTTCTTAATCAACGAAAAAAACGGGGGGAGAGAATGCGAGTTCCAGCTAAAAGGAAACTAACATTCAATTCCAAATGTACTTCAAAACTGTACTGTAAAATGAAATGAGATGCTATCTCCTAACAATGGTATACATAAACTCTAACTTATGCAATTTATCTTATAGATTGTGCTTTTGAGAGGAATCTTAAGTTCAAAAACTTGAAGAGAACAGTATAAGGAACTCAATTTATTTTCCCGTAATCTATCTGAATATGCCAACTTCGTAAGTTCAATTTCGGTTTATTGAACGTATTAAAATTGAAAAATTACATACAAAATAAAGTAATAAAAATCATAGATAACTTTATATTATCATATTGCATTTTAGTTGAATGTGTAGCAGTTACTCTAAGCTTTTCCTTCTTCCAAACTTGAAAAATTTAAACGTATACAATAAAAGTAATATTTGTAAAAATACGAGAATATCCATATGCAAAATAGGAATAGTGGAAAATAGTTTGAATGGTTAAAAGAGATTTTCAGTGCTTGTTTCAAAATGGAGAATGCAAAATCATCTAAAAACAATTTTTTTTAGATTATTTTGCAAGATTGCTTATTTCCAAATAAATTATAAGATGCATCTAAATACTTAAAAATGTATATAATTCCTAATAGAAAAAGAAGTTCTATTAAGAAATAATTTGGCAAAACTTCTTTTGGTTTACGTTAAAACTCGTGGACAAATTATTAAAAATGCTTTATAATTAGGCGGCGTCATTATAATCTTTATAAATATAAAAAAAAAATTCATTGCCATTATTTTTAGTTTATTAATCCCCATTAATAAAACAGATTATTGTTTAACATGCTTTTAATTTGTACTTTCAAGGTGACATTTAAAGGCATCAGAAAAACAATGTTTCCCTTGTTATTTAATAAAAAAATGTAGCGGAATTGATTTAGTGATTACGGAATGAAAAATCAATTTCTATTTTGCAGATTATTTTTGAATTTAATAAAAAGAAGCTTTCAGATAGAAATCCGCCTGAAATATTTTTTCCCTATTTTAATTTTTGAAAAAAAAATTAAACTTATATGTTTTTATTAATCATTTATCAATTATTTCCGAATATTATTTTGAATTTTGATTATAGTTTTTTTCCCAATGTCAGAAGAAAAAGTTTTTTATATGTATGTAGAATCCATGTTCTTATTTGATAATTTTCGACTTATATGATGATCAAGTTTCAATCTTAACATAAATTCTTTCTTTTTCACTTTTTAAAATATGGAAAAATTTTGAATGTTTCATTTTTTTGAATTTTAATTACAAAAATCTTAGCAGAAATTATTTTAAAATGTTCGGTAAAACTAAAATGAAAGAGGATTTTTTTTCTTTTTTTGGAAAAAAAAAAAGATTTTTTTTAAATATATATATTATAGTACTGAAATCCGTTTTAAATAAAGGTTTTGATTTCGACTACAACAAATCATTTTATTGAAATCTATAAATTTAACTTATTTTACCAGCGTGAATTTAACTTCATTACCAAGTTCGAGATAAATTGTTGGAGTGAATATTTTCGTAGAGATTGCAAAATATTCATTCTTAGCAGAAATATATATTATGAAATTCAAAAATTAATTTAAATTTTTTGTAAAATTCTTTGTAAAGTAAGTGTATATAAATATCGATAAACGAAGATGCATATTTAATTGAAAAATGCGGTTAGAAAATATTTATCTTTGGATGTAAAATAAGTAAATAGTAATAAATGTGCAATTGCGAGCTGTTTTTTCAAAATATGAGATTTATTAAGTATTTTGTTAAATTCCATACAATGTTTTTAAGGTATTTTGACTTACCAGTTATTTCCTACAATTATCGTGTTTTTCGTCCAAACAAAATTTTTGGATTAATTTAATGTTTAAAATTTTACTTATTCATTTTTAAAACTTTTACTTGTTCACTTTTAAAACTTTTACTTGTTACTCATCCAATAAGTGTAAAAAAACCATTTAAACGATCTAAAATCTGTATTCATTTTTATACAAATGATTGATGATTTTATTAGTCGGAGCGCATATAGATCAAAGAATTAACGAAATTATTATTAAATAAAACCTAACACTGTATTTATTCATTATTTTAAAGGGTGAAAAATTTTTATAGTTAAATTGTAATCTTGAGTTTGTTAATTATTTGTATGATTCTTAATTTCTACGGAAAAAAAATGTAACTATACTTATTCGTCTCTAATGTGTTTAGCGAAGTAAATATATTTCTTCTAATTTGTATCATTTAATCTTTTTCTAAATTCTAGTAATAGTGATTTTTTAAAACCAATCTTTTAACTTATTATCTATTCAAAATATTCATTGATATCCATTCTGCATAATATTTTTTCGAAAACTGCCATAAATCATTGATTCATGGGGGAAAAACACGTGTTTTTCTTTTCAGTACAAATTAAATCAATCATGAATTAATTTTTTAACTAGAGTAAACTATTCATAACATAAGTATTCATCATGTATCTATTCCTTACGCTGAAATAGATTTATTAAATAAAATTTCCGATGTTCTGGAATGGAGTTTTCCGGTCGTAACTATAAAGAGACATTATGTATGTTAATATCTAGATCAATACTTTTACTGTGAAAACTAAATTATAATGTTGGATTTCCAACGTAATTTATTTTATTTTTTCCTTTGTATATATTATTATTTTATTAAGAATAATATATTTTTTGTATATACACTTCAGCTGGAGTTTTTTTTTCAGTGTGATAATTTTTTAAAAGATGAAGGGATAATTTTTTAAATATCTAATTTTTATTTAATTTATATTATATGTAATAAAATTAAAAAGGAAAGTGGAATTTGTAATATTCATGATATCTGAGAATGAAAATACTTAAATTTAAGCTCATAAGGTTCCATACTACGTTATACATACTCAAAAACAAATAGTATTAACTACAAATATAGTTATAACTTAAGAAATAGTTAAACGAACTGTGAAGATCGATTTTTCGAGTAACTTTTTTCTTTAATGCACTGAAAGAAGAGCCTTTTATGTGATTTATGTCATTTGTAAAATCTTTGGATACTTATTTTTAACTTGATTGTCTTACAGCCGTCTCACTTTTTTTTAATGAGAAAAATATGCATGGTTTAAAATTGCAATTAATATATCAATGAAGTCTCATAAAATGATTTAGTTTTTTTATAATGAAATCTTCAAAAAAAAGAAAAAAAATATTTCTCTTAAATTATTATAGGTATTGAATAAATTTGCAAACTTTTTTTCCGATTATTATAAAAGTAAAAAAAGGGTTTAATAATCCTCGTTAAGTTAATTTTCATGATTTTAAAAACTTTTTTTTAAATTTCTGCTTAAAAGTTTCCGTGATATATTTCAAAATTTAAATTAATGAATTTACCCAAAACCTGTTAAAATGATAAATTTTGTAAAAGTGAATTTATCTCGTGCAACTTTCAGAACTTATTTTATATTCTTTGAAAATATTTGAATCACTGTGAGAACATAATTACCTTTCTCTACTAATTATATCAATTACTTTTTCAATTACCTTAAAATCGATACAGATTAAAATAAACAAGAAATAAAACACGAAAAAAAAAATAATAAAATAAAAAATATAATCTTTATACTCCACTTAGAAACTGTTCAGCCTTATTACAGAACAATTTAAAAAAAGTGCATCTCTTTTATAATTGAAAGAGTCACCAACATCCCACGCTTTTCTTAATTCCCCATGATTGAAAAATAATTTGCTTAACAAAACACCAGTCTTTTCAATATTTTTAAATTACGTAGGTTGAAAATTAAAGGATGTGTGACAGGGATATATTCCTCTTACGAAATGGAATTATTTATCCTGACTTTTCATCTTTTAAAATGATCAGTCAGCCGTGTATTTCTACAGTGTGTGTGGAAAATTAAAAATTAAATAATTTGAATTGCGAAGAGAGTGGATAAACATTTATCCACATGGATAAATATTTACTATGGGCAAAGCTAATTTGAATGAAATCTCTAAATGTCTAATTCGTTTTATTTGAAAGCTGACTTTTGTTAATTACGCGTAAATGTTTTCGTTTGATCCTTTTATGTTGCAATTACAAATGAGTTCTGATTAATAAAATTAAAACGTCTTGTTTAGCAAATAAATGAGTGTTGTGATCTGAGGAAATTAATTTCTTTCAAACGAGGATCTTTGAATTTATGTTTTCTTGCTGAAAATTTCTTATTTCTTAGTGTTCATTATCATATTAACATCACTTATTTGTTGAACGTAATGATGTTATAACGCTTCGTTGAGTTTTTAAACTTGTACTTTCAAACTCAATGAACATATTTTAATCTTTACGATGATGGATATTAAAATTCTAGAGATTATTACCTATAGCGAGATTTCTATATTCGGTTCAAAATATGATTAAAACTCCTTTATGTTCAACTGCTTGAAAGTTACATTCAATCATATTAAATTAATCATTATTGGTTTTTATTCAAGCTCTTTGTTGTTGTTTTTATCTAAGCTCTTTGAATCATTCCTTGATTTTTATTTAAGCTCTGTGACTGATTGATTGATTGATTGAATATTAACGTCGCACTGTTCAGCAACACGAGGGCTTTTGGCGACGGACCACGTAATTTTGAACCATAAGCTCTATGACTCAATCATTCAATGATTTTTATCCATGCTCTTTGAATCAATTCATGAATTTTTTCAAGCTCTATGAATCAATTTAGAATTATATTCTAACTCTACTCATCTTGTGAGCGATAGAGTGTTTATTAACGTCGCATTATAAATCAACACAAGAACTATTAGCGACGGTGCTCGTAATTTTGAACCACGGTCAGTATTCAATATGAATCATTAACTAATTTATATTCACGTTCTATTAACGTTAAAAATTTTATATTCAAAATGTAGAATTATATGCATTGAAACTTTAATATTATTTACACTCAAACTCTATGAATGTTTTCAAGAATTTTGTTATTTTCAATGAATTAAGATTCCGTAAAATGATAGAAAAGATTTTTAAGCTCTATAAATTATTCACATTTTAGAATTATTTGTATGGGAACTTTAATATATTATTCATATATTCGCACTATACGATAATGTGGTTTAAAATTTTTTTGTCTCCTTTTCCATGAATAATGATTCTGTAAAAATGATTCATGCTGGATTATTTTTTATAAGGAAGTAATTAAGATTTTATATTCAACTCTGTGTGATTACTTATATTCAAACTATATAATTACTTGTATTCAAAGTAATAACTTTTTTTACGTTCAAACTCTATGAGTGATTTAAGAATCCTTATAATTTAAGGAGCTTGAAAATAATTAATATTTAAGGTGTATAAGGATTAACATCGAAAGTCTACGCGTGATTCAAGCTTTGTGTGGTTACTTATATTTAATATCTCCATTACAGTGATTTAACTCGTATGATAATTTATTTTCGAATTCTATGAATAATTGTATGTTTCACGTTATAACCCTTATAAATATCGAAATGAATGAAACTAAAACAAAGAATTTACGGGAAAGCACTATGGATGAGTCAAGCTTTAAATTTTCTTTGGCTGTATAAATAGTTCAATCTGTTTAATAATTAACATTGAAGCAATATAAGTTCGATTTCTTTGTGAGGAAATATTCAAGCTCTGTGAAAATTTGCATCGAAGTTTAGTAAATGGTTCGAGTTTCCAGGTTATTAATGTCCAAAACTATTGAACTGATGAATTGTTCAATCTGCTTAATATTTTATATTCAAGGTATGATTCTCTATGAAATCTCATAGAGATGAGCAGCAGTAAAAATTTTACTTAATGCTTAAAATTACAAGTTAATCTTTTATCGAAGTATATATTAAAATTTTTATTTATTCTTATTTAGTAATGGTTGTTGTTAAAGGAAATCTCGTTATCTTTCATTCTCATTATTCAAAGCGTTATTAAATATTGAAAAAGGCATTTTTGAAATAGCATTTAACTGTGCAAACTTTCGCATCATTTCCCATTTAAGACTCAAATAGTTTTTTTTTTACCGTAAAATCCGGCGTATAGCGCGCACCGGCGTATAACGCACACACATACTTTTAATCTGTCTTTTTTAATTTTTAGGTATATTCGCCGTATAACGCGCACCCCCATTTTTATGAAAGAGCGAGAAATGGGCGTGTACAATGCTGGTATGTTTTTAAGCCCTTTATTCGAGGTATTATACCAGAATTTTGAAAAATAGTATATTTTTAGAATCAGAATTCTTTAATTTTATTAGGTATGTCGTTTCTTTCAAATAAACAGTAGTCCGATCTATGTAGAAGTCTAATTTTTCTTATGCTTATCTCTTTTTTTATTTTTGAAGCTATCATTTTTTTATACCCGGCGTATAACGCGCACCCCTAAATGTCGACCTCATTTTTTGTGTTAAAAGTGCACGTTATACGCCGGATTTTACGGTATAAACTGAAATTCTCAACATTCCTTCTCTTATTTGATATAAAATAAATTTATTTACTTCTTTTATCAAACTTTTAGGCTCTTAGTTTCTAATTTAGTTGCATTTAAAAGCATTTCATAATTAGATAATTTTGTATTATCACGCCGTGTTGGTTATAGCCATCATAACTGTAAAGTGCGCCAAATTCTGACAGATTGACGTTCAGCTTATAATCGCAATATCATGCGTAGCGTATATTTGCTCTGACAAACGCCGTATTGCGATTTCGATAACATTTAGTTCCCTGCTTTCCGATTATGAATTTTTCCTTTTCTCATACCTTTTTCTCCATATAATTTCAATTTTTAAAAAATGAGGCTGATGGATTTGAAAAGAGCGTAAAAGCAGGATAGTAGAAAATATTTTGATTGCTTATTTGCTGAAAAGAAAAGATTACTTAGGAAAGATAGTTTTAACCATGAAATTATCAGTCATCTGTATAACCACAACACGTCAAAACAACGTAAGAAGTCAGAGGAATGAAAATACAGAGGAATGGCTGTTTAAGTAATCTCATCTGAATTTATGTGATGTCAAATTAAAAGAATAACCAAAAGAACAGTTTATCTGAATTTATTATTAAATATATATTCCATCCAAAGAAGAGAAAAACACAACACTTCGCTTAATTTTTTTAAAAATATTTTAAACTGAATTTTTTTTCAAGCATACATACTCGCACATGAGATTAATAAATATATTTTTTTGTGAATTGCCGTTTTCTGTGAAGAAGTCGCCAAATTTGACCAACGTACATTCATGAATTTATCATTATATACACTTGCCCATAATTCTACTTTTTTGCGAAGTTTCTATTTGGCTCTTAAGAGTAAGAAAAAATTTTTGTATGACATTATATTTATATAAAAAAAAAAATATATTAAAAATCCCTAATTCAATTAATAAATTTAATTTTTTTTTTGCAGCTAGATTCGATTGGCCGTTTGGGTCTTAGCTCTCTTTTTTTCTTGAATCCAACTTAAAAGCATACATGTAATCATTGATGAGTTTCTTTTATAACTAAATAAAATTGAATAGCCATTTAAAAGTTACATATTAAATAAAAAAGGAAGCACAGAGAATTTATGCAAGTTGCAATTGTGAATTTCTACAGAGCGTTGGCTCCTGGCGTTCGATTTTTACATTTTCGATGGGAAAAAGATAAACACACAAAGTCACAGTTAACAGTTCACCTCGCGGTTTCGCAGGAAGTGAAAGTAGAATTTTTAAAAACATGTATCAAAGGTTATGTTCTTAAAATATGATTGCATATTATAAGATTTTTTTTTATTTACGAGAAAAAATGTATTATAATAGAACTTAAACCTTCTTTTTCTTAGCATTATAATTAAACAATTTAAACCTAATATATTTTTCATCTGTATCATTCAAATAGAATACATGCATCTGATAAAATAGGGAAACTATCAGATCAGCCTTAATTTTTTTTATGCTTTCAGTCGTTTTGCTTGCATGGTTAAATTTTAAAAACATCGTTTAAAATAGAAATGAAACATTAATGTAACTATACTGTAACATTAATTTGTGCCACTTTTAATAGCTTTATATTTCTTACCCTTGATTGGATTCTTTCATTGCAATTTTCTTGCTAGAATCAATAACTATTAAAATAATATTCTTTGCTATCACCCTTTTATTTCCGAACAGATCGTATTAAGTACGAAGGATTGCTAGTCTATTTAAAAGAGAAGGTTTTCACAACCCCCTGCAAGCTGTTTCAAATTATAAGCAGCGCAAACAGAAATTTTGATCACTAAAAACAAACGTCATCAATCCATTGGAAGTGTTAAACTCCAACCTGTAACTAAAAGGATGAAAAAGAATACACCTGTTGCTTCTGTCGATCGATTGTTCTAAACCCGTTCGATTTTCCCGCTCTCAATCTTTTAGTGATTGATAACGATCTTCTTAAGGTACGCTCCTTACCACTGCTAATGGCCCCTCAGGGTACAACCTTGCAAAAGTTTAAGAAGAAAACATACACGAGTTTGCTTTTCAGTGTTTGTGTTAATACATATGTAGGCAGTGGTTTTATTGTGTCTCAAACACCTCGTAGGGAAGATAAGGCTAGGTTTACATTAGATTGTTTTATTCGTTGTAAAACTGGTTAGTTCTTTTTTACCCCGGTGCTTCGATATCTTGTTTGCTTAGTAAATATTTATGTTTGTACTTTTATTTCTTACTTTAAAACACTTCCCTAATTTTAAAGATGTGGGGTCCCCCCTCCCCCGTATTTTTGGCTTAGGGGTTTGATTTTTAGAAGCTATTTATTGTAGAAGCAGCTTCTTTCGTTTATAATGACGCAAATAACTGATGTTTTGCGTTCTGGATGGTAAAAATATTTAAGGAGTATACGTATTTTTGATATATTAGGTTTATAATATGATGGGTTATTATTGTCTATTAATGTTACTGCTATTCTCATTGACTTAAATGCTCAGAGCTGTTTATTTGGCTCTCTATGGCGAAATTAGATGCTATTTTCAGCTTTAGATTATGAAAATATTCATGGATTATTTTTAGGAAAATTGCTTATTTTGGGTCGTGACGTTATTGCCTTCGATTGACGTATATGCAGTCTGTGATATTTTAGAATTTTGACCTAAGCTTTAGTCTGTAAGAAGTGCCCATTGGTATCGTTTAGAATGAATAATTTTAATTTGGAGCTGTCAGTGACTTATCAATTCGCGCGCGCGCGAATTGTGTGAATTGGATTCCCCAAAGTTAAGCAATTTTTAACACTAAGATTGTTGATGGAAAATACAAACAGTATAAAATGTTATGAAACTGTTTAGAAAATAGTAAAATATTTGTAACTATAGTTTATAGTTAAAAATTAATTTTAAAACAAATTACTCTTAGTTATTGAAATTTTAAATTAAATAAATAATTTTTAAAGTAACTGATTTATTAATTTAATTTTTAAAAAAGGTGCACGATTTGTTAATTATAACAGAAGATACAACTTTTTGAACTGATAAAAAGTAACCTTGAAAAAAATATTACTTATCATTACCTTCTTGTGTAATTATATCTATATTTACATTGAAAAAATTCAAAATAAATATGAATTCCTTACAAGTATTTCATTTAGGCACTGTCTTGTTATCTCAAGTAGTATTTTTTTTTTTAATTATTTTTTTTTCTTTATAGTTCTTTTAATTTGAAATTTTGAAAGCATACTAGAAAATTTGTACTTTTTATAAATATTTAAGGAAACATAGCACATTTTTTAAATGCTTTTTCAATTCACCTGGAAAAGATTCTTGTAGTGTAACCACTGGTGTTATTTTTCCATTTATTAATGTCACAACTACCAGATGGTGCCGCCAGACAGTGTTTATATGATTTTCATCTGGCGGAGGAACGGAAACCACTTGGGAGTGAATAATTAGGCTGCACGATATCTGGTGTGTATCCTCTCTCTCGGGAATCCCCATTAGAACTGAATGTAATTTTGTAGAGGAAAAGTGCGTATGTTCTAGAAATAAATGATTTTAGCCCAGAAATGGGTCATTTGTATTTAGTGAAATTTCTGATTCGTCACAGCTGCTATACTCTGATTTTTTTTGTTCTATTTTCTTTCTATTTATTTTTAAACTAAATATATTTACTTTTCATTAATTATCTGTATGTTAATTTTGGCGGAAATAAATTAGATATATTATTGGAGCTCTCAAATAGTTTGTTTGCGAAATTGATAAAAGAAGCTTACCGCGGGATATCCTTGTAGACTGAATGATTAAACACAAAGATATTATTCTTATATATGAAATGATCCAATTCATTAACCTTTAACTCTTTATCGCAATTTATTCTTTAAATATTTATCATCATTTTCTCTTTAAAAATCACCACCTTTGTTTCGATATTACCAAAATACAAGGTTGATAGAATAAAAATATTATTCGCATAATGAAATATCAATATAACATTTGTGTGCATAACAAATTCAAGCGGCAGAAGCTTGTTTAAAAATGATATTCATTGTATATATTGACAGACAAGGAAAATAAATAAACAAGAAATGTAGCCTCGGTTCGAATTACGGTACACAATCGCGCATTATATTTGCCTTAGGTGCTTTTACAGATATTGATAGGAATGGCATTACGCCAGCTCGTTGGAGTGTGTTTTGATTCTAATTTTTCCTCTCTGTTAAGGAATACGGATTTTTTTTACTTCTGTTTTTCACAAACACGTGCGCAAAAATCTTTCTCGTACTAGGTTATTCAAAGAATTCAGAATATTCTGGAATCAATTCTAACTATCCAACGCTCACAAGTGATGATATATTTATTATTTTTTTTTTATCCATGATAATTCGATATGCACCCTAAGAGATGGTTTATTTATTTATTTGAAGTATGTGGATTCTCTGATGTATACAACATTCTATATGTGACTTTATCACTATATATATTGATCAATTTCTCTAGTTCCTTTAAAATTTGTAGTTATTTAAAAATTCTTATGACATATTTTTTTTAAAAAAATTTGTTTGATAACATTTTTTAACAAAAGAGAAATACTGTCTTAGACATCCTTGCATTTGTGTTTATAAAAGTAAATGAGATTTTTTTGTTTGAACTTTAAAAAAAGTTAATTAGTAAAATGGTAATTAATATGTCTTAACACTTATCTGCAAATATGAAACATATACCTCGAGTCATGCATGACTACCATTATTTTAATGCGTATTATCATTCATTATGTTTAAAGAAAAGGTATTAAGTATTTTTCCATATTATTTTTTTGAAAAGACAATTAATGCCTAATACGTATAGTGCCCTAAAATGCTCATTATTGCAATTTAATTACGAAATGATAACAGTTGACATAATTATATAGACTATGCTTATTGCGTGCCAATATAACTTATCTAGGACAAAAGAATTAGCATCTTTTAAATATTCATAAACATAGTACTTAGATAAATTAATCAGGAAGAACTAAGTATTGTGTGTGCTAATCACTCATCGCTTGTGCCAGATGGAAGGGTGATAGATATCACCCTTTATAGATGACGTAACTATATTTTCTGCTACCTTTATATATAATTCAAATACCTTTTGTGGTATACAAACCAGAAACACAACTGCACGTTATTTATAATTACAAAATAAAGAAACATTCCATGAAAAGTTAGCCATGTATGATTCTCACATAGAAATTCTTATTGAAATATGTGTCAATTCTCTCTCATACACATAAAAATTTGAAAATGTGTATTTTTAATGTAGGTTCAGAAAAGATAGTATAAATCAGTGTTTCTCAAACTGTGGGGCGCGCCCCCTAGGGGGCGTGATAACTCTACAAGGGGGCGAGAGCTTATCAAAAAGTCGAAAATAAAAGATTTTTAAAAGAAATTATTAATTTACTGAAAGGAAGTAAACAAAAAACACATTCTGACATTATAAAAAATAAAATACACATTTACATCGATATAACACGCTTATAAATGTGCCAGTACTGCACAATGTGTTTCATAATTAATTTAGCAGTACTAAGTTAAGAACAATTTTAATAATTACCAGTGGTCCTTTCGGCATGTCATAAATTTATATACACAATTTAACATTTATTTTGATAACTTGTATGGTTTATAATTAAAGTAGCATCGTAGATTTACGTCAAAGTACATTATTATTGAATTCAATACATTGTTATTATATTTAGGGGGGCGCGAGGAAAATTATGATTGAAAATTGGGTCGCAAGTGTAGAAAATTTGAGAAGCACTGGTCAAAATAGATCAACTAGAGTTCATATGTGTAAATGTAAATGTGTATGATATTTTATATGTGTATCTACCTAAATTAGTTAAAGTGAATCTGTATAATTGAAAGTGTACATTATATGTGGAATCTACTGGGCTCACCCGTATTGCTTCCATCCAACGTTTTGTATTGATTTATTTGGATCAACCCATACTTAGATTTATACGGTGGAAAACGAGTATTTTATGCGGGTTTTATAAGGTTCATTCAGTAAAGCATTTATAAATCTTTAGTTCTAAAAGAGCCATGAGGGTGAGAGAAAGAGGCTACTAGATTATATGAACTTTATAGTATAAAATCGCCATTGTGTACTGAATTTGATTTCTGAAGTTAAACCAGGGGTGGCCAACCTATTTCGGTTAAAGTGCCACTATTTCATAAAAAAAAACTATGTGTGCCGCTTCGAACTTATCCAACAAACAAGTATGGAAAATTGAAAAATGTTTCTCATAAGTTTATTATGGGATTTTTTTTTTACGCAAATAGCACATTTTTTTAGTGCAAGTCTATGTAGTAGAAATTTAAAAATAATGTAATAAATAAGAGGAAAGTACAAACTTGGGTTTAATTGTTAGTAAACTTTTTACAAGTTCAATCAATTCGGTTAGGTATAAAATAAAAATGAGTAACTTGATAACATTTAATTCAACATAATTATTAAACTCTCAGTGTTTTTACTTAATGTAGCTTTTGAATTATTATTTTTCTTTACCAAGTTATCTATATTAGGATTAGCTTCTACTGATACTAACAAAATTAGATTATTATAGGTGCACATCAGCTAGTTTTGAGGGATCTTTATTTTACTATGTTCATAGCAGAAAAGATTTATTCACAAACATATTTTGATCCAAATTTTGAGTTTTTTTTTTTATCTGAAAACAACCCTTATTCAATTAATTTGTAAAAAATGGCTATTTATTATCTTTACAAAAATGTTCAGTAGATCTTCACTTGCCACTGTTACAACTCCACTCTGTCACACTGCGGCACACGTACCGCTGGTTGGCCACACCTGAGTTAATAAACCAATCTTTAAAAATATTATAATATATGAGTTATTCAGATAGTGAGTATTGTGTGAAGGGTGGTAAAAAAAACTCAATCTGACTTATAGGTGAAGAATATATTATCCTTTTAAATAAAAAGCAAACAAACTAAGAACCTGTATAAGGAAAAGAAGAACTTGAAAGTTTATAAGCTTATTAAATGAAACTGGATTCGAAATCAACGTGCAGCGCGTCGTGGGAGAGTTAAGAGAGCTAGTTTTCTACTTTTAGGGTATCATCCTCTTATTTAACCATTCCTTAGAATTACTAAATCTGTAAAGAGTCTTTTTATAATTTCAGGTTGACCGTAATTCAAATCGAGTCACCAATTTGCAAAATGTTAGTCGATTATGTTCTAAATAAAATAGATATACTAGATTGCAAGTTATCAGTCAAGTCTATCAGCTCTTGCTGCACTTACCTTGAAGTGACATTGAAAGTCATTTTCTTCAAGAAAGATGTGCATTATTATTTATCGTTTGAATTCGATAATTAAAATTAAAGTACTATTTACATAATTTTAAATTAAAAATTTAAAGTTTTTACTTATATTTAAATTTCCGAAACAAAAAAAACCATTCAAATATAGTGCTTTGAAACAATATTGCAATGTTCATTCTATTATATTGACATTAAAAAAATTACCGTCAATTATCTATCTTTTTTTAAACACTAAATACTTGTGCTAACGCCAATGTTTTTAAAAATAATCTGGATTAAAAAAAAAGAATGAAATTATTCTTTTTTAAGTAGTTGTAATTTGCTAATTATCAGGGTCTAAACATTCAGAGCTTTAAGTCATTAAATAATATTCATTATCGTTTTTAAATCTAAATATTTTAAATTGAAATATATTAGATTTTTATGTCATGTATCACGTTTTATGCATAATAGAATCAATACATAATTGCAAACTAATTTTGTGGATTATTAATGGAGTTTTCATTAAACATTCATAATAATTACTTTACTTTTAAATGTGTTGCGAAATTTTCATAAAATTTTGATAAAAAAATAAACTATAGCCATCTTGAATTTGGCTTAGAATAAAGCATGACATTAAAGAAAATCTCTGTAATGAAAATGTATCAACCGAATGAATAAATGAAACATAACTCCCTTCTTAGGATTTGTTTTTCTTCCTGCCGAACTCATCTTAGCTCTGCTAAGTCTGAAAAGATGAAGAAAGAAAAGATCACTTGTCCTCTGATCTGGGATAAGTGATCCTTTCCTTTTGAAGGAATAATCACAAGTTCATCTATCATCTATAAGAGATGACTAAAATTCCTCGGAGATGACATACCAAAGCCAATAATATAAGACTCTTTCCCATTTCTGCTAGCTATTGTCAAAATAAAATGCGCGATATCCAACGTTCCCCCCCCCCCCCCACTTCATAATTTCGAAACAATTATAAGCGAGATATATGAGTATAAGCAATTGTTTTTGCTGCGTTATTTTTTAACTACTTGCCTGTGGAACAACACATTTAAGAAAAACTTGCCAAAAATGGGGGGGGGGGGGCTTAGAGTTTTTTTTAACTAAAAGAATTTAATTAAAAGAATTTTGCTCATTATATCTTAAAAATAGAAGATTTTATAAGAAAACAACAACAATATTTTAAACGAGATAACTACTGTATTTAATATTTTCACACACATGGTGAATGTTAACGGATTGCAGTATTTTTTGCTCAAATTATAGCAAAATGAATCAAACGGCATAATTTTCAAGATAGATATAACTAAATAATACACAACAATATTATTATTTACATGAACTGTCATGAATTACATGTCCCTCAGATTCCTTTGAATAGTCTCAATCCTTTACGGTATGGTACATACAAACTGCAAAATTACGAAAATCCGACAAATGGCGCTAAAATGTGCCAAACTTTTCGATGGGGAAAAGTATCGCCAACTATTAGGAAAATAGTAAATTACATTTATGCGTTGGACAAACTGAGCTCGGACTTCTTGGCATTGTGTGAAACATCGATTTTTCTCTTGCCTGAACTCAGGTCGAGCACTCCAAAATTGGTGCATTTGTGTTGTTCGTTGTTCGAACTGAGTTTGAGCGTCACAGGTAAGGGGTTAAGAATATAGTAAAGATTGCCATGATGAAAAGTGGACAGGTTGAATAAAAAAAACTCATTCTAGGAAATCAAAATAAATTGCTACCGGCGATGTAACTCAGGTCGTATCGTTTCAGCAGAAGGTCTTTGAGTTCGCTTTAGAAAAATTGGATTTGATTATCAAGAAAGTCCTGCACAGCTTCCAACACTTTATTGTCCGAATGGAAACTTAATGCTTTCTTGTGGCCTAAAAGTGAAGAATTAACAAGGCGACATATCTGTACTGTATGCCGGTTGTTCCAACTCTTCCCGGCGGAATTTTTTAAAGTCTTCTGGGTTTCGCAGATGACGTATAAGCGAGCATTGTCTTGGAGATTCGATAACGTTTGCCGCCCTTCACGAAAACTTTTATTTCGGTTGCTCCCAGCCGTTCGTTCTAAACCAGGAGTACTCAACCTTTTTTGTCTGCTGGGACGCATGCATATGTCAGCCACTTCACGCGGGCCGCATGCATATGTTAGCTATTTCACGCGGGCCGCAACATGAGGTTAAACGGGAGGGAGGGGGATGCTTTAGACCAAGATAACATTGGAAATTTAAAATATGGAAAATTGATCAAAATATTACAGCTCCCGTTTTACTTTTTTTAATTATTTTTTTTATAATTTTATTTTTGTCACTAACACTAAATTTAAAGAATTTAAGAAACAAACCTTCACAATTTTTGCATCAATAAACGGTTTCATATGATTACCAATATAACAAATTTCTTAGGATGTCTTTGTTACTATTGTGACATTACCACTGACAAAACACTCTTTGTTGCTGTTGCAAAGAATATTAAATAAAGCCGATTTATCACCTCTTGAAAGAGGAAAAGTGTCATTGAATAATTCCTGTTTATTGGTATTTCTTATCAAAAGCACTTTCGTGACAAATCAAACACGTATTGATACATATTTGTCTCTCACTACACAAAACAGTCAAACTCCAAATCGTTCGAATATTTTTCGCTTGCAAGGTAGGAAAGATTGTTCACAAAATTAGTTCCATCCTTAAAATTGCCGCTACTTCCCTGTTGTTTGTTATCTCTAACCGTAACCGTTACAAATACAAAAAGAATATCAATTCTCAGACGTACGACATCGACAGCAAAAGAGAAAAATTAATATATTTGATTTCTTGTCAAAGAACTTCCCACCAAATTTTAATACATTGTTTTAAATAAAAGAATTTCTTAGAGCAATGATGACCGGGCCACATAAAAAGGCTCGGTGGGCCGCAGGTTGAACATCGCTGATCTAAACTGTTTTCGCTGTAGACTGTCACCATTCCGCAATCAAAAGCCATACTTTCTGATGTAAACGCATCTATGTATACCACGACTCTATTTTCGATCAATTTCCTCCACCACGTACAGGTTTCATTGTTGAAAGCTGTATGTAGTGTATACCGCCTACCTTCTTTTATATTGTTCGGGGTTGCTGTTATAGCTGTATTCATTCTGTCACGATTACACGTGTCCACTTTTCATTCAAAAAACTCTCATATCAACAATTAAGATAACTATTAGGAAAGAACCTTTTATCTCATATTTAAAATATTTTTAATATAAAAATAATTTAATTTTAGAGAACCAACATATTTTAACCTTGAGGTTATGTGTGCCTTTCAACTTTATTAAATCAATATTTCTGTCTAAACAAGGTAACTTTTTTTTACTATTATTTAAGCTGTGATTTATATTTAGGTTGAATAAAATCACTATAAATAAATATATTTCGGAAGTGCAGTAATATTTCTTTAATAAGGTATATTTCTAAGACATATTATATCATTGAAATTGCTTAGTACTCGAATGCTTTTGAATTGAATCATTTACTTCTGTATACTTGTTTTTTTTTCTCTCCGGTCAAATATAGTTGCTATATTTGTAGTTACGGAGTTTTTCTTCTGGGCCTTTTTCAAATCTTGAAAGACGGTAATGAATCGATGTATAATGGATTATTGAACTACATAAATATCTGTTTTATTTTGAATCAAATGCGATATTTATGTAGTACAATAATACGATGTCATTAGAATCATTTCATTAGAGCATAGGTTTGAAGTAGAAAACTAGCTGTTTATTGAAAGAATCTAATTTTCCAAGAAATAAGCTTTTCATCCATTAACTTCTTTTTATTAATATGTTTGACATCTGAGATTAAAAACTATTTAAATTTGATTTTATTGTAAAGTGTAGAAGGAATACGTCTCATGATAGTTAGTAAGCTCTTTAGTAAGGTGGCCATTTTATGTAAAAGTAGGATTTCAAGAAACCGCAGAAAATAAAAATTCTCAATTTTGTTTCAACTACAATTTAATTCAGAGTGATATCAGAAATAAAACTGAAAATAGGGTCATAAACGTGTCTTGTTAACTGTCTATTTCTGGTTTTCTGTTTTGAAGCATAAATGCTATACACATTGAACTGATTCTACCGCAGCATATAAATGAGTTAATGAAATTAAAATGACTAAAATAGATTATGATAAAATATATTTGATTTTAATGAAGGCTCTAATCACATGTGTTCTTAATTTTTTTTTATTCATAAATACTATTTTTAAGTGATTTTCCAGAGTATAAAACTTTCAATTCTGTCTCTCATTTATATTCATAAAAAAATTTGATTTCTTTTTCTAGTTAAGAACATCTTTTCAGAGTAATTGGGGGGAAATTGAACTAAGATAAAAAAATTTTCTTGATATTTAAATAGTTTCGGTTAAAAAATTATTTGTAGTTCATTGCTCATTGTTTTCTTTAAATTCTTCACGAATACTTTCAAAATATATTTTAATACTTTTTGTGATCATGTATTGTAAAACGAGAAGAAAAAAATAATAGACTTTTTTTTTATGATTTAAGCTCTTACCGTATGAAACTTTTAAATTGTCCTAAGGATATTTTTAGCATTTTTAATCTTAAAATTAGACATTTCTGCATAAAAATATTAAAATGATACACTTAAAAGAGTAAAAAAAATTGAAAATATCATCTTGTCTCGTTTAACTTTCATTCTTCACCTGTGTCCTTATTTTTGTGTATTTTAAATCAAATCTTGTTTAGAATCTCTTTTTCTGATATATAAATAATTTATATGAGCTATTTTGTAAGTAACGTAAAAATTTCATTTTAAAACTAATTGCTTTTAATTTAAGCTTTGATTATTCTATTTTACCTTAGACTTATTAATTCCTCCTGAATTTAGCTTTAGTAGCGTCGAGCTTGCACGTATATAAACTGAGGCAACTCACTTTTCTAATCTAATCAATAACTGTTCTTACTTGACTTTAAAACTTTAAATTTAACCATTTAACTAGGCCATCTGCTGAACTATAATCTCTTCTCTCAAATTTGTTTATTTTGAATTTGATGGAAGTCAGCTTAAACTCTTGCATAGACCAGGGGTCGGCAAACTTTCGAGATAGAAAAAGTCTATCCAAGTTGTAAAATGTGAAGCAAAATAACTAAGGTATTAAAGAGTCATTTACATGCTTACGCGTGTTAGGGAGGGGACCCGGTTTCTGTAGAAGTTGCGATCAAGATTGTTGTACTGTTATTAATATTTTAAATTACATGTAAGTAACGTTTTATGAAAATAATTATTTTCCATTCCTTCAAAAATTAAGCGCTATCGAAGCCTTCTGTTTTTTTATGTATCAAAGCAAAAACATTTATTTATTTTTATTTGGTCACCTTTTATAACTCTTTAAAAGTCCCTAGATTTGGAAATACTTATCTATACTTTCCAACTATTACAGTTAAAACTCGTCCTTCTCTGATGGATTTCGAAAACCTACCTTAACGTTAACCCTTAACTTCGCACTGTTGCATTTCTGCAACATATGATTTATTTTAATTTAACAGACTCATTATTATTTTAATTATTTACAAATCACTTATGTGAGGAGAAAAAAAGATTACTGGAACGAAATACATGCTAATTTTGTCACTAGATGTGGAAGTACATTTTTTCCAGAAATCACAACAATTATAAAAATCTAATGCCTCAAGAATTGTGTTTCTGCTATCAAAAGAATCCATTATATTTTATGCTTCCTCTTGTTTATTGAGGAAATAAATTACCAGGTAAGAAATTTAAACATTTTATGATGAATAATAAAATCCTCATAAAAAACAAAGTTTTGTAATTTACAGCACTACTGCGTAATTTTGCACTTCTGCAACAAACAAAAAAAATGACTGAAATTGAATTTAAAACAGCTTCATTTTTTTCATATTTTTCCTTTTATTATTATTTGAGAACTAGCTGATACAATTTTTCATAGAAATTTAAAAAATTCTGAAGTTAAGGGTTAAGGTTTAAACTTTAGTTTAAACGAAACATTTTGATAGACATCAAATAAAATTTATTCAAATCTATCTAAAATATAACATAAATCTCAATTCTCTTAGGCTAAAGGCCAAGTCTAACAGACTCTTATGATGTTTAATAAAAATGAGATGCGCGTGAACACTGTGATATTTTCTCCAAAATTTACTTACCCATAGTAACTGCTAGCACATTTAAATCTGAAATCCCAATTTATATCTTCCCATTTAATAAAGTGTTCAAGAAATTTAAATTTCTCGTCTTGTTAACTCGGTCCCAATCCCAGAACTGTATTCATTTTACCCGACTTTTAAACTTTACAACTGAGAACTTAATTAAAACGGAGAGAGGGGCCGGTTTTTCCTCGATATTATTCCAGAGGCAGATTTTAAATCTCTATCCACCATTTCATTCTCTCAGACTAATGACCCAGCCTCTACCCTTACCTGACTTTTAAACTTCGCCTCAGCATACACCGCCTCATTATTCCAAATCCCTGAGAACAAATCCCCGAACAACTCTTCCCGCGGTTGGTAGATGGCGTGCTGCGGCGGCAAGTACCTCCTCCTCAAGCGAGGGGATCAGGCACAAGTGTCGCGTCTACACGCCGAAGACGGTGTGCTGCCGGTTCTAGATCCCCATCCTCCGCTGGTGACTTCAAAACTTTCATCTCTTTTTTCCTCTTCCTGCTCCTCTTCCTCCTCAGTATCACGTGTCGGATAAAATCCCCGGTGATGCTCGTGATAATTCTGTCACCCTGTTCCATGACTAGGAACTGGATGTAGGACCACCATGGGAAATTCGCCTTCTAAGGTAAGATGTTTTCACATGTCACTGCTTAATGAGGGGGCAGTTTCACAGGTGTGCGTGGGTGGAGGATTGACGATCCCAGAGGATTGAGTTGGTGTGTTTTTTGAGTGTATTATTGCACGAGATATGATTGAAAATGAGTTAAATGGGATGTCAGACGCGAAAAGAGATGGAAATGAGTCCTTTTTTAATGGATTGGTGACTATCATATGTTTTAGAAGGGATTAAGGTTGCGCAATGAAAGGAAGCGTGTAGAAAGTGGAACCCGTATTCTGATGTTTTTCCCCCGGTTTTAATAAAAGATGATTATTTGTGAATACATGCTATATAACGACTCAGTAAATTAATATTCAACAAGACACGCACACGTTTCTTTATCAATGTTTTGCATTTTTGTGTATTTCTTTAGCATTTGGGGGCTCGAAAAAAAAAAACTAAACCAAAAGTGGCTTTAAACTGATTGTGTTATACATGCTATTTTATTTCATTTTATATTTGCTGAGCTATATTCATTGTATTGATTGATCTTTTTCTTTGCATTTAATTCACACACTTTTTTATTATAGATATTCTCAACAAAAAAAAAAGTTAACACAAATATTTGATTCATCAATAGTTTCCTTACACCAGTTCTTATAGAAAAAGTATTGCTATTTTTTATAAATTTTAAGTTGTGAAATTTTATAATAAATATAAATGTTTCTTGAAAATTAATTGAATATTTGCATGTGCTGCATCCTAAAAAACATTTATTCTGTAATTTACAACTTTTTCAAAAAAAAAAAAAAAAAAAAAAAAAAATTTTTTTTGTATTGAAATATTTTACTTAAAACTAAAGTAAATGTCTCCATTAAATAAGTGGGTTTTTTGCAACTTAATACATTAAAAAGCACTTAGTTACAAATTAGAAAATCACACTTCGTTCTTTCTAATCGTACTACGACAGACTTTTACAGTAGCGAATAATAACATAATTTTTTTTATCACATATTAAAAACGGTAGATGGTTTTTGTTTCTTTTACGCTACTTCTTAAACTCAAAATATTTATTTTTAACACTATGAGGTTTATTCCAAACATGTTATATTTAAAAAATGTTCGGTGTCTCATAGCAAATTACTTATCAAAAAGGATTGGACATTCACAGTTTGCTGGAATAAGTTTGAAGTGTATAATGCTCGATGTTTTTCAATGAACTAACTGTTGCGCATGTTCACTGATACAAATTATTAATATTTATGGACTCTTGTTCCAGTTAATTGAAAAATTGAAGTTTTGCTTTGGTAATTAAATTTTTTGTTGAATTTAATTTCTCGAGAATAAGGCAGTATCCATTTTTGGTGCAATGTTATACAAGAGAATGCTTTGTCAAAACTACTCTCGCGTATACTTATTAGAATATTTAATCTCAAATAATTTTCATTTTGAATTATATATTTATATACATAGATAGATAGATAGATAGATTGACAGAAGAGAGAAAAATACTGTTACAGGAGAAATTAATTTCCTTTTATCCCTAATAAGAATATTAAAAATTCTTGGAGACAAATTTTAATACCATAAATTCATAATATTATAACTTTTTTAAAGACAAAAGAAGAGTATATATTGAATTTTATTTAATATATTTAAAGACTATCCTTGAATTTTTATACCCATTTTTAAAGTACTTTTTTATTATTTTTGATCGTTAGATTTTCATTTAAACTATACTAGTATGTTATCTAATATGCAAAGTTTTTCTCTTCTAAGATTTAAAATTAAGACCTCGAATGAATTTTGTTGTACACAGAATCTTACAAGCAGGAGTAAAGTTTTAAGAGTTCGATTTCTTTTTAGTTTATTTATGTAATTTGATCCTACCGCATTGTTAGTTTCATTCAAAAATAAAAATACATTTTTTTTAGAAAGAAATTTCTTTTATAAAAATATTGTGTGTGTGTGTGTCTTTTAAAATATTTCCTTACAGAAAATAATAAGAAAATATGTCTTTGATCAGTTATGTTACAGTCGTGGGAATAAAATGTATAACACTTAAAATTATTTAATCGTTTACGTAAATATTTTATCTAACGTACATAAATAATTCTATTATTTATGAGTTGTGAAAATAATTATTTATTTTGTATTTCATTACGATATATTTGTAATTTCGAGATTACATGTGATTGAGATAAATGTTTTCTACAGGGAATCAAGACTTTCGGCACGTATGGTGTTCCGAAAAAATATATATGTTAATCTCTGTTTATGAAAGAGGGGTTGAAAAAATTACTTATAAAACGGAATGTAATTATTTTTTTACTTTAAAAGTTTAACTTTATAAATAACAAAGAATAAATTTTAAAAGTATAGAAAAAGCCTTTTTTTTTATTTGGTATTGAAAATTATAAAATATCGTATGAAATTAATTGGAATGCTATGAATCTTTTAAGCATTACAAAATTAAAAGAAATTTTCCTCAGCACAAATGGTATCTTTTTTTCTAAATTTTTAAAGCAATAACAACTTGTAGGCATAAGTCACCCAATATTTTTACAGTAGTAATTTGGAATTTTAGAGTGTATATATATATATAAATTATAATATGCAAAATATATGAAATTAAATAGTACAAAAATACATTTTAATTTTATTTGAAGATGCTATGAATATTATATTTTTGATTTTGCCCACTTTTTCGTATATTTATTCGTTAGTCTAAAAATGTACGAGTTTAAATAAACATGCGTTTAAAATTATATTATAATAAATAATTTAGGGATTAACGATTGAAGTGTTTAATCTTTTAATAATAACAAATATTTAAATTTTTTTATGTGCTGAAGGACTTTTTTAATATTTTGTTCACCCTGTAGTAGTTAAGTTAATATATTAGCTTTTAAGACAAAGAAAAATAATTTCTTCTCTTCTTTGCATTTGAAATGCATTATTAGCTAAATTTTATGTTGTATATATTATTTTCGTTTTTAATACTATGAATACTTTCATTGTAAACCTTTAGAATCTTAAGACGCAATACACGCTTACAAGCACTTATTGCTATTACAATAAACAATCACTACTTAATTCCTTAAGAGACGTTATCGTTTTAAGTTACTTTGAAGAGTGATAATATTATACGTGGTTTTTCAGAGAGCCTGATTCCGATCATAATATTTAATTTTTCTCCCTTAAATTCAAATAATTAATAAACACACATACATGAAACTTTTTTTTATCTACAAATACGTATAAATGTGTTACTCATCACGTTTATGAGTGATTTTTTCATGATCATCAGATGTACGAGAGTAAGAAATTTAATTGGCGTCATAATCCTACTACTATGTAGAGTTAGGCACCGTATGTATAATGTTGAGCCACAAAGGGACAACAAATGTATTGTAGTATCAGTACTTTATCATTTCACCGGCGCAAATCTCGCTCAGCAAGCTTTATTGGTGACAACACAAAATATAAACATAAAAAAATGTTACAGATGTTAGTTTTTCATTGGTTTTTTCATCTATTTTTAATGTATTAAGAAAAAGGTGTTACTGATAAGAAATAAAAGGCCGCGAATTGTTTTGAAATATGGCGGTAAAAGGTTACCAGCGGGAATTTTCCTTTTGGTTTTGGTTGTATCATTTTTGGCAACATTATCATCTGCGGCAGTAAAACGGAGAAGTACCTTGGTATCTTGACGTTTGTAGGTATCGTTGCTGGTGAAGTTGTAGTCGATTAGTTTCCAGTGATCCACCAGTGATCGTAGAACAGCAAAAGCTGTTGCGCATTAAGAAAATCAAAGTTCTAGACTTCCTTACAAGATATAAATTTTTAGAATAAATTCATGTGTTCTCATCACCATCGGATTGTGGCTCTAAATTTCAGTCTTCCGCTGTGAACGTATTGTTTCGGTTCTTCTGTTGCATTACGAATTAAATTTTAACAAATTAATTTACACTATCTCTCCCACACGCACGCACAAAACCGAGTTTTGAAGTCTTCGAGTAATATTAAAGAGCAGAATTCAAGCTTCATATGCTTTTTTAAAATCATATTTCTATTACTAAAATACCTCAAAGTTAATATGCAGTTCTGTGTGGTTACATCACGTGTACTCTCTTGGCAAAATGATTATTGTATTATATTCTTAGATAATTGCAATAGAAGTGTAATTAGTACTCAAATTAAAATGGACTTGTTATTATGTAAAGAAAACTAAATTACAGATTGTATTTTATGCATGAAATAAATTGGCTTTTTAAATATACAAATCAATAGTATAATTAAACATAGCTTTTTATACAGTAGTGATGTCATAACATGCTATATTTAGAGAATTTCTTAATCAGGAGAACTGTTCTAAATCAATACTATATTCCGTATTATTAACATATCAAGTCTTAATATATCTTCAAAAGAGAGCTTCTTTTTCAATAATTTACCTCAATAGTCTTTGAAACTATCTGACCTTAGACCAGTTCCTTTATAACGTTTGAGGACTAAAATTTTTTTTAAAAAAAAAAAAAATTAAAAAAAAAACGGTGACAGAACTTTAAACTTCTTGTGATTTATATCCAGTTGAATGCACATTGCACTTGTTCTCCCTAACAATTAATTCTAATTGCATTTCTATTAGCAATTAATTCTAATTATAATTTAATTATAGGAATAGCATATCGGTAAACTCACCAGGGAATATTGCAGTCTGTGATATTTCTATTCGAGAAAATGGCAACAAAACTTTTCTGCGTCACTTCATTCTCGTCTTCAATATATCCTAAAGCGAATATTAATTACTCAGTTGTTTCTCTGTAATGAGCGATATTAATTTGCGATTATGAGATTAATGATTGTTTCCCCATGTATTCAAGTGATCTAAAAATAGAATATTAGAGTATGAATAAGAATATTAACATTTAGAGCATAAAAGAATGACATGGAACTGAACTCCAGGTTTTCCCACTTGTGTCGATGAAAAATTAATTTGATAAATACTTGTAACTGATCCATTACGTATTAACGATGTGAATACTATATTTATGGGAATAAGTAATTTAAATAATATTCAAAATCATTATATTTTAATATCCTAAAAACATGAGAAATTTGATGAAAAGACTGACTCTTTAAAATTTTAAAATTGCAGATTATAAGTAATTCATTTAATCAATATTTGCCGTATATTGTCCTTTTAATCATCAATTAAATTCCATAAAAGTACAGTGAAAATCGGTTAACACGAAACTGAAGGAACTGAAATATTTTTTCGTGTAAAAAAATTTTGCAAAAAAAAGAAAGAAAAATAATATATTTAACAAAATTAAGTTTATTGGAGTACATTTTATTTATATAAGTATGTATATATGCATGTATTTAATAAAGAACAGTGAAACAAATACATTCACAAGAATTTCATGAAATTTATTACAAATATTTTTGGAAAACAAAACATTTATTGAGTTTCTTTAAAATAATTTGATAATTTTATTTGCGTTATCTTTTTTTAACATCAAATTGTTCAATGTCGTTCATTTTGTTATTTATTTCTCCATTGGAATACGTGTCTAAATAGCTGCGCATACTTTTTATGATGTTCCTCATTTCAGATGCCGTGAAAACAAGATTTGCAATATTCATTTCATTTTCGTCACCGGAATCTGCATCAATGATATTTTTTGAGCTTTGAACAAACTTCAAAATGTATTTGCCTGCCATAACGCATTATCATCTTCTACTGCAACGAATTTATCCAATGATGCAGTGGTACAGTTCAATAAACTTTGTCAAACATTTCTTGAAGTGAAGGAAAGACTTTTCGTGTTAAGCACTTTTCTTTTCTTGTTAAGAGAAAAAAATATATAGTATACAGTTGGTCAGGACCGTTGTATTTTTTCGTGTTAACCGATATTTCATCTTTAGCGTTTTCGCGTTAAACGGATTTCACTGTATATCAATTCTTATTAGTAAAATTGTGTTACAAAAATTTATGCATGTACTTTATGGATTTAAAGTTTTAAATGTAGCATAGCTCTATGACATGTTTTTCTTTCTTTCATGCTTTTTATTGAATACCTGCAATATAAATAATTATTCTTTATTTGGTAATTAGTAAGATAATCATTGAATCATTTCTCTTTATCAGTTATTATTTAATAATACTAATAATTGTTAAAGATTAAAAGAGAAATGTAATTAGACGTAAAAGGTATTAAAAGGTATCTTAGATATAATGGAAAATAAATGTTTATCCAGAATAAAAAAAAAATAATTTTCAAATTAAGAATTCCTAATGTTATGTTGCACTATATACATTAATATATATGAAAAAAGATTTAAAATCCTTGATGTTAACTACCTGAGTGATTATTTCGTATATTTTTAAGACATATCTATGAGTAACCTTAATTTTTAAGGATTCATTTTTTTTTTATTTGAAGAAGAATTCTTTTGATATATTTTTATAAACTTTTTGCTCTTTCGGAAATAATTATATTCAAAATTAACACATGATTCCGATTTATAAAATTGGTAGTTTTAAATAGAAGTTACTTAATTTATATATATATATATATATATACTATACGTTTGTTATGGGTTTTTATAACTAAACTCAATTTGTCCATTTTTAGTGTGATTAAAACAAAATTACACTTCAATTTTTTATTGGTTAGGATATTTAAGTGAGAAAAAAAGTAATTTTAACTTTTTTTTACGGCATATGATTTGTGAGTCCCCATCCGTTTATTGAGTAATAATTATTTTTAAGAATTTAAGTAGCAATTATCTTTAATAATTCCATTTTTTTGTTTTTGTTTTTTATTTTTATTGACACAATTATTTTTTACCATTAAATTTTTCTCCAATGCATTCCAATTGTTCGTAAAAAGTACTTTTTTTACTGGATTTTGATTTCATTGAATTTTTAAAGTTACAATGTATATGCATTGTCGTTTTTAAACATTTCAAAATATAAAACTCCCGTTAAATCCATTTAAATTCTATGACTTTTAAAAGGAAATGTATGGATTGCTATACTGAATTTCTCTAATGTATATGAAAGAGTGATATGTTGATTTAAGTGGTCGGTAATTAGTGCATTTTATTTGTAACCCCATTATAAAAGAAATAGTTTTGAAGATCTTCTCAGTATCTTTTAAATATGTTTTTGTGTTGATATGTCTTGAATTTAGTGTTAATTAACTATCCTTCTGTTACTTTTCCTTTGAATTTGAAAATACACGCTGTTTGTGTAAACTATATCGTTGATGTATTGGTAATACTATCATTCCAACTAAATACTATTTTGACCCCTTCAGCAGTCAATTTTTTTTTGCCCAAAATATTTTTAACATTTTTTTATTGCGTATATTTAAGTATATTACTTAACAGAATGCGAAAATGGAAGAATTTTATTTTGATTTTTCAATTTTAAAGTTTTCACGCTTTTTGTTTTGTTTTTGTTTTATACTTGTGAAACACAAAATCCCTTAAATGTTTGCTTTTTATAAGTAGATTCTACGTCAGGGGTGGGAAGACTTTGCCAGGGTACGGGCTACTTCTAATTTTTTCAAGGTGCTGCGGTCCACCCAATGGCGTAGGTGTAGTGAGCTAAAAGAAAGTATAAAATAAAGTCGGACCACCATTTTACGAACCTCTATTTTAGGAATTTTTCTATTTAGCGAACTTTTTCTTGGAACTAAGAAAATTTTACGATTTTCTTCGTAAAATAGCCTCCAAATAGCGAAGAGCGTTTTCTATTCAACGAAATTTTCTCATATGGTTCGATTTTTTCCCTCCGTATATTTTAAAATACCGCATTTACTCATACCTAAGCCGCACTTTTTCCGCAATGTTAATGTTTCTGAAAATCGAGCGCCGCTTAAAATCGAAGGGAAAAAAATTTATTAAGTGGGCTATTTACAGCAATTACAGCTACATGCATGTATTTATAATACTGATAAAATAAC
Organism: Trichonephila inaurata madagascariensis; assembly: GCA_019973955.1. NCBI lineage: Eukaryota > Metazoa > Arthropoda > Arachnida > Araneae > Nephilidae > Trichonephila > Trichonephila inaurata. The sequence goes on from BMAV01015114.1 coordinate 935,037, forward strand.
TAATTCTTCACTTCTTATTAGTTTTCCTTTTAAATTTATTTAAATTTAGTAAAATTGGATATCTTTAAAACATTTAAGACTATTTTTTAAGTTTCACAAATTCTTGTTGAGAGTTTAGGGCACGGCTTAGAATCGATGGTGGCTTAGATTCAAATAAATACGGTAGTTCTATACCTTGGTATGATGGAATGATTATTAGGTCTTAGTGAAGGCGGTCACCCAAAAATATCTTGGTGGTCCAACGGTCGATCGCGATCGACTTAATGCCCACCCCGGCTCTACATGCTATGAAGAATGTTTCATATATCCTAAAAGAATTCCTGTCCTATTTACAAAAAAAAAATGTCTTGTTCGTACCTTCATTCGTTCCATTTCTATTTCTTCGCATGCAACGAATTGCGCATTGTCTTGCCAATGCCTGTTCTTTATCGAATATTTTCAAGAATCTTAATTCCTGCCTTAAGTGAAAAATTCCCGCCTTTATCACAATAAAAATCCCGGATGAGAAAAAGTTCATTACCGCGGACAAACTGCATCTTCTATCTTCTGCTCTTCTATCGTACTAATAATCTCATTTGTAAGAATTAAAAATATCTGCAAACCAAAGATAGAAAGAAGAAAATATCAGTGTCCGTACAGAGTGCGGGCAATCCGGTATTGGCCAGCTTTCGGTAGCCCTTACGGCAGTGCTTCTCAAACTTTCTAATCTTGCGACCCAATTTTCAGTCATAATTTCCATCGCGCCCTCCTTTCTTCATACAATAACAGTATATTGAATTCAGTAATACTATGCTTCGATGCTAAAGCTACAATACTAGACGTATATAAACGTCATGATCAGCCAATGTATTAATTGGTCCGGACGTATATATACGTCTTTCCAAAGTGCGATCTTTTCTGTGAACTTCTATCCATATAATTATTCAGAAAGCTTTGTAATGCAATAAAATTAACTTGACAGTGTTTGCGCAGGATTTACGTATTTCAGAGGATTTGCTTTTTTTATTCCTCTTTTAACCCCCACCCCCTCCTCCAATACATCTCATACGCGCGCCTACAGGAAAAAAACATATGCATTGGGGAGTGAACCGTATAACTTTTTAATCTCGGCAGTTAAGGGATTAATTAAATTATCAAGATTAGTGTTAATTTTTATATATAATTGTATATATGACAAGTCCATGGAGTCACTGGTAATTATTAAACTTGCTCTTAACTTAATATTGTTCAATTACTTATAAAATACATTAGGAAACACTGATACATTTATAAGTGTATTATTTTAGTATAAATGTGTATTTTATTTTTTATTATGCCAGAATGTATTTTGTTTGTTTACTTTGAGCAAATTAATAATTTTTTTAAATAATCTTTTGTTTTCGACTTTTTAATGTCCTCGCGCCCCCCTGTGTAGAGTTATCACACCCCCAGGGGGGCGTGCCCCACAGTTTGAGAAACACTGCCTTACGGTGTACGGTCAAACCAGTTAAGTGGTTAAACCAAAAATTCGTTTGATAAAAATAAAAATAACCTTTCCCTTTATTTTTCTTTTACGTAAAATGAATTGAAATAATGTAATGCTCATTATATTATTTCTGAAATTTAAAAGAATTAAAAAAATTTCTTTATGCACATTTCTAGAATAAAATGAATAGAAAGATTAGTAAAAGCACGTGAAAAACAACTTCGGTCTTAAGATTAACATACAATCTTCCTTGTTTCTAAGCATGAGCATCAAGTTCCATTAATTTATTGAAGTAGGTAAGTATCTTGAAAAATAAATAAAAGTATAATAGACTTTTAATTTCATTAAGTGGAGTAATCACATTATTAAAAACGCTTGTTTCTTGTTTATCATGTCTAAGCAATTATTATGTATTACTTGCATAAAAATTTATTTAAGTACGCTTGGAATATTTTAATGTGCTTACAATAAATGCGCTAGCATAAGTTGAATTGCTCATTACATTAAGTGGGATTAAATTTGATATTCATTTGTTTTAAAATTACGTAAAAGACAAGGGGCTCTTGGCTATTCGGTTATGGTATATTTTTCTGCAATTAATTTTAAAAAGTTATTTTTCTATCTCTTTGCAAATAAAGTGACGTGAAATATGATGTAGTATTTAAAATAATATGTTACACTAACTTTTCATATTTACTTTTATGAATGAGTTAATATATCCCCAACATTAGTTGGGTTAAATAGGGTAAATGTTAAGAATAAAAAAAAGCTTTTTGCCGTAAAACAATGCGTAGTTTTTTGAATTATTTGTTAGACATTTTTGTGTAAAACATTTTGTCGGTCATTAAACCAAAAGTTTTAGGTATATTGCATTATTTCACGAAAATATTACGTGCATGTTACTCATAAATTTGAATTAATTTCTTTAAAAAAAGTATCGTGTATTTCTTTATAAACAGGAAAAAATAGAGATTGAGTAAATTTGAAAGGAAATCATAAAAGAAAAATAAAAGGTTTTGATGTTTAATTAAGAACTTTTAAAAATTAACTAATTTTATTGAAACACATGCAAAGACTTTTAAAAACAGAGAAAATTATTGATCTTTTTTTATTAATACTATTTTTAAAAAGTTAAAAATCATTTATAGAACATTAAAAATATATTTAAAAATATTTATCTAAATAAGCTGTCACTAACGCAAAAAAAAAAAAAAAAAAAAAAAAAAAAAAACAATAATTCACGTTAAATATTTTTAACTCTTCAATTATACAGGAGTAATTAGGCAATAAAGAGTAGAAAAATTATTTATCAAAATATTAGTTAGTAAGAAAGAAACCCGCAATTGTACGTCTCGAGAAGGAAAACATAATTCACTTTTCATTGAATTGATAAATTCTCTTTACCTTTCCTTATACAGTGCTTGCAATATATGAGCAAGAACATGCTGATATAAATCAATAGAATAAATGAGTTGCAAAACTAGAATTATAACATTAATAATAAAATTATTACAGACCTAATACTTAACGATTAAACTAGAACCAATAAAATGTCAATATCTTTTCTAAGAAAATATTTAATTTTATTGTAATATACCAAAGTCCCCATTAAAGATATATAATACATATAATAATGCATAAATAATGTCTTTTCTCTAAATAAGATCAATGACAATGAGTTTTAATACAGAAAAAATTAATGTTGGTTACGCAATAAAAAATTATGATCGTAAAATACGTAACCGTGTTGTGTGTGTGTGAGTTGAAGTGCCTTCCTTCTTTCTTTCAAAGAAATATTTGCGAAAAATGTACATTTTGAAGGCAATCAAAAATAAAATAACACTTTCAGAGCACAATTCATAATTTATGCATTACAGCGTTGAATATATTATTAAACAAGTCTTAAAGATTTACCTGTCTCTAAGTTAGTTATTTTACTATTAATTAGAGTAAAAGGATTTAATGAATATACCTTTAATCTATCTTCACAAGCCATCATTAAATTCTTCCTTTAAAATCACGTCCATTTAACTTACAGCGCGCAAAAAGCTCCATTGAAAAGTTTTTGGCAGTTAAAACGCTCTAAATTATTTTCCTTACTTTTAAGAATATATACATTTGCCAAGAAAAAGTTTTTTCTTGGACTGCGCTAAATATTTTTTTTTCTTTGCCGCGTGTGTTGAACTTATTAATTTCCTGCGTTTCCATGACAACAGCAATTATTTCTGCATCGCGATTAAAACTCGTGATTATAGTTTTTTTCTCTCTTCTGAAATATTAAAAAAGTTTTTAGCTTGTAGTTTTAAAAACGCGTGTAAAAGTTATTGATATTTCTCTTTATTAAAGTGAAAATTCTGGTTTATTTTGACAGACTTTATGTTGCATTTTTTAAAAAAAATGTTTAACCTCTTCAGGTGTTAGACTTTTGCTTTGAAGAAAATATCCGTGTTTTTCTTTATTAATTTATGCCTATATGTACTTATTTTACACGAGAAAATAAATAGCCACGCGTTTTGAGGATATTATCAGTTTTGGCGGTTAAACGGAAAATATTTGAAAGAAAATATTTTTAAGAAATAATATAGTATCCTAGTACTCAATTAGCTTAAAATAAATATTAAAAAATACATTTTATTTTTGCAGTGATTGGGCTAGTATTACTGGATAAACAATATTTTCTTCCCAAGTTTTGTTCTTTAATTCCATTCCTAATGCTCTTAATTTTATATAAATTAATACTTATTGCTATGTTATGAAACCTAATGTTGCATTTTTTTTTCATTTCTTACGAGAGTTAATTACTTACGGTTAATGTCATTGAAAATATACGAACTAATTAAATCAATTACTAAACGAAATTAATTAAAACAAAAGTTCTAGAGATTTGAAGTTCAAAAATATTTTTTTTAAAAATATCAAATTTATTGAAAGTTAACCGACAGTTAAACTCCTATTTTTACACTGAATAGATTTTCTTTCGTTAATTGTTTCATAGAGGAATAAAATTATCCTTCGTAATACATATTGCAGGACATACTAACGTAAAAAAATAATACATTTCACTAAAACATTTATTTAATAAAAGAAAGTGTGAAATATTTTATTTCTTTTAGTTAAATTTTAT
>BMAV01015114.1:949887-990889 GCA_019973955.1 Trichonephila inaurata madagascariensis
GGTTTCGTAATTACTCTCTATTCTTTCGGGTAACGTTAAGATTTCCCTCAAGATTTCAGTTAAGTCCTTTTATGATACATTAATTTCAATTTTTGCTCAGTCGTTGATGTTCCAACATCTTAAGTGAGAATGAAATAAGACCCCCAGCTTAAAAATTGCTAGGAATTTCATTTGAAGGTGTTCAGAATGTGAAGTGTACTATTTATTGGGAAGAATCGAAGCAAGTCTTTCTGAAGTGTTACTAAAATAAGAAAATTTTCGGGGCTTTATGAAGTAGATATATTATCTGTTTAAAAATAATTGGGTAATTTTCTTTTTTTTAAAAAAATATGTTTATATATAAAATGTATCCTAAAATAAACTTCCTTTTTCTCATTCTCTTGGTAGTAATTAAATTTATATATTTTTATTTTATGACATTCAATAATTTTCTGATTTTACAATCATTATTGAACAGTTTACATGGACTATCAATTTTTTTTTCCTTTTACATCTTATAGATTTATCAATGATTAGATATTTTACGTATTTTTTTATTCAGAAAAATACCTTACTATGTTTTAAGTATATAATCGTTTTACTGTAACTGATTTATACGGTTTAATTTTTTAAAAATATATATAGTTAATCTTTTTTAATTTACGAATTTATTTCATTTCCTGCTTTACTCAAATTTTTTTGTCTGTATTCAAAAATAAATTATCAGCTTCATTTATGATGTTGCAAAGCTATTAAATGTGTACTTTAACTAATTATTTTAATATTAACTTTTATTTTTATATTCATTTCCTACACATTCAGCTGTCCAGCAACTAATCTATATGTATGACTTACCCAATTTACATGATTAATTAATAATATTAAAGCACTTTTTTTTAAAAAAAATTTTATGAATATTTAAAATTTTTAGAAGAGTGATGCATTCTGTTACATATTTTTTATTTTAAAACAAAAAAAAATCAATTTATGCGCTTAACCAATTTAATATATGTTTTTTAAAAAAAATACAAACGGTATATCTACACATCAATTGAATTTCAAAACAGTATACTGAAAAATGAAATTTGCACGTATGCAAAAAAATTCTACCTATAACTATAATAATTGTGTTTTTAAACTGTAATGAATGTCATAATATATAGTATAACTTTTGAATGTTTAAAAAATATTTTTGTGTCATAAAGTATTTAAAAACATGCATGAAAATATTGATAAAATTATATTTCTAAACTATTTTCATTAAGTATTTAGTACTGAATGGTACTAAAACGCAAAGAATTCAAAGAATTCTTGCGTTTAATAAATTTGAAAATACCATTTCTTTGATTACTAGAAAAAGTTGTTTCTGTGACACACATACTCACATAATTTTGTATTCCAGTGGCGCCAGAAAAAAAAACAGACATAAAACCATAAAATAAATCTAATATGAGGCAAGATCTTCAATTTTTCGTTCCCATTGAAGTAGTAAAGGTCTCTGTAAAGGTTTATATCACAACACGCGCTTCCTTTTATTGCTAAATTTACGTTTATTTCGGAAGAATTCATTATAAATTTATCTGCTATCGATTCATATTGAAGCTCTACTGCGACCCTGAACTTGCTTTAGATACCTTTATTTTTAATCCAATCTTTCGTAATTAATCTGTAACAAAATACTTGCATAATTAACTTAAACTTTTTCAAAAATGTGTATATCTAATGTTAGAATAAAATGAAAAAAGGACTATAAAAAAATTGTTAACCATTATTAAATGTTTTAATATATCCTAAACATGTTGAACTATAGTCCATTAGAAACGAAATATTTATTGTCATCTGTGTGTTTATGTCATACTTCATTATTATAATTAAGTTATTTTGGACCATTGATCAAACAATTTCGTGGTACTAAGAGAATGCTAAAAGTAAACGTTTAATTACTCAAACTGTTCAGAACAAGTTCTGTTTTTCGACATTTCTAGGACATCGTGTACTTTTGTAACCTTATCTCGGGATTAAAATGGATCATTCAATTTTTATCTATCAGTCAGCTTGGTAGCTTAAAGGCAGCGTACCTGCCGCACAAGCTTATGGTTGTGGGTTCGATCTCAGTTGGATTCGATAGATTTTCGTGATGCGAATATCGAAGGCACGCATGTCACATGATTATGTAACATATAAAAGGTCCCTTGAGTATCAATCTGACACTGGTATTCTCGGCAAAATTAAATCATGCAAATATTTAGCATCCCATGAGAGTTAGAATTAATATTAATTCGAGGGCGAAATATTTGGTTGTGCGAGAGCCACCACTAGATGGCGCCACAACTAAAAGGCTCTCACATTGGGGTACTTGTCGTGTCTGCAAAAGCAAAATGCAGCTTATTTGAGAAAGAAATATATACTTATCTATCAGCATTATGAATTTTATTCTCTTCTCTTTGTAGATGCAAACTAACCTTGCTTTGATTTTACTTGAAATAGAATAAATACCTGATATTCATCTTTAAACATAAATTATCAAAATTCACTAACGAGAATTATATATTAATTTAAAATCGATGAAAAGATTAACTACAGACCTAAAGACCTATTGAAAACATCCTTATTGGAGTGCATTGCATTCGAATATTCTAAAATTTGATTATGAAAGCTGCATTCTATGTTGTAACCACTTAAATTTGTAAACGTCATGTTAATCCTGTGGAATTTCTGTCCTCTTCTTCTAATTTATGTGTTGGTTATTTTTTGAAATTAATTAAATATATCTGCAGACAAAAAACTATAAAAGCTTCTGCAGAATTACATTTCTCTCTCAATTTTGGACGATACTTTTCAATAACTTTTGAAGATCTTAAAACTCATATGAATCATCAAAATAGTATTGTGGAAATTGAAAGTATACAGACGACACCATGCTCTTTTTTGGAGGAGATTTTTAAGAGCAAACAATTTTGGATTCAAATAAATACAATCTAAACTAGAGAAGAAAGTGGAAGTTCTATAGGGTTAAAATCTACATTTGGGAATTCAAAATAATTTGTAGACTAGAGCCTCTTAACCCCTTAACTGTCGAGGAAAAGTTACGAAATCCCCCCCCCCTGTGCCACCGTTTTTCCCACGGACGCACATTGTTATGCTGGTTCTTGGGGTAATCCACCTAAAATTGTATACTTTCACTTTAAAAAATAAATAAAAGAAAAAGATAAAATAATAAAATGAAAATAAAAATAATTAATCTCTAGAGTTACAATATAATAAAAAATAAATTATAACTTATTCTGCTTTGTGATATATCCTTAAACATGGTTGAACTCATAAACCAGTATCGTATTCTGTACATTCTTATAAAAAATTAAAAAGCTCCTATTACACATAGTAAGTAAAAAAGACAGCAAATGAAGAATAGAAAAGAGCACAACCAAACGAAAAAAACGAGAAAAACTGCTTAGTTATGAATTTCATCGTTCCTAGAATATACCCTTTCGAATTCCTTCAACCTTACCCCTTTTTCTCTGAAATAAGTAAATTCTTTAGAAGCACTGTCAATGCCATATTACCGTATTCCGAATCTCTGGAACTAGTTTTAAACAGAGCAGCACAATACAAAAAGTCCTCCTTTTGAAGGACGAGTATACACGTCCGGGGCACTAAAGGCACCAGCTCAGCAGGACGTATATACACGCCCGTGACACTTAAGCGGTTAACTGACGAAACAACATACGAAAAGAAAGATTTAAATTTATAATGTACTAAAGAAAATGCAAGCAAACTGTGTATTCAAGTATACAGAGTGTACTTATAAGGAGGATCCTTTTTGTTTAAAAATATATTCTGCTAACTTATTTTAATTTTCGTTGCACTCTGAAGCTACACGAAGGCTATTGCCGATGTGGACCTTGTAATATTAAACCACGGTCAAGTGACGAGAGCCACACCTGAGTTGGCTCTCCTCCCCATATTCCACTCCATGCCATTGGAAGTCTTAGAGACAAATTTAACGAGCATCAGCGCCTCTACACGCCAGATCTTGAGTGGCTTCAGGACGAACCTGTGACGCACCCGTGATTTACGTTGCATTCTAAAGCAACACGAGGGCTACTGGTGACGGACCTCGTAACTTTGAGCCACAGTCACGTGACGAGACGGCATCTGAGATCACACCCTCTCTACAAAATTCCACACCACACCAAAGAATTTTTCCGTATAAATAAAGGAGCTCGTATTCTGATCACATATTAATTAACATTTTTTACAACCAAATAATTATTACATACAAGAAATTAATTCTTCCAAATGATATTGAAATAAAAATTATATTTTTGTAATTTTTGATAAGCTAGTGTTTTTTTTTTATATCAAAAACGTATTATTTTAAACATCTCGTTTGAAATTATTATTTGTTCAGTGTCATTCTGTTACTTTATATCGCTCGAAAGTAATTACTATCAGAATTTCTCAACTTAGCTGCTTAATCTTGTTTTTATGTTTCCAGAATCCGGGTAATCTAGACCTATTTATAATAATGATTCAACATCTATAGGTCATCTTTTCTTTTTTTAAAAAAATTTATACCAGCATCAGCCGTGGAATCTATTTTGTGTCATTTGATTTACTATACTACGTAGAAATTACTTTTTATAATAATAAATTCAAAAAAATAATTTTATTTTCATGAGGTATATTGTTTGCTCAAGCAACTGTACCAATCAACAATATAAATGTTCGAAAAATAAAATCTTTTACAAGATAGTTTTGAAGCATCATATTTAGCATATTGATTTTTTTAATTATTTGGTTTTAACGAAACTTGATTTAGAAAATTTTAATTTTTACGTATTTTTCTTAAAATTTAGTTTGAATGTCATTTACACAATATATTTCTGTGTCTATTGTCAGAAATTTATCAAAAGTATTTGTTATTGCAAATTAACATATACTTTTGCATATATAATGTATATTCAAAATTTTGTTGCAAAATTTGCGTTGATCGGTGCATTAGTAATATTTTGAAACTCAAGTCTATATATGTTTTAAAAAAGACTGCTTTTAAAATATGTTTTTACTTACTTTTTTACATCATGGAGAGGTTTTTTTATCATTTTTTCTCATTATTCGAAGGAAAAAATTAAATTAAAAATACTCTCTTATGGATGTCTCGAGAGATTTTGATGGCGTTTTAAAAGATTACTAAAGAGAAAAAAAGTTAGTTTGGGAAAAAAAGAAATGAGAACGCTTAGTTATTTCAAAGTTGGATCAAAACTGCAAAAAATTAATCCTGTAAATTTTTATTTAGTTTTTTCACAAAAAAGCTATTTCTTTTTTCTAGGGTATTCGTCCTTTTAAGCTTTTAACCCCTTTTTTTCATTAAAAAATATTTTGTTTTATTTAACATAAATTTGCTCTTACCACTTAAATACTTACCCTTGTATAATTCCACTTCATTCTTTTTTTTTTAAGTTTTCTAGTTTACATTTGTTTAATCAGATTCAAAAGTACTTCCATCATCTTGAAAAACGCTTTATCTTAAATGAAAATAGTGTATTTTACAATTACTGTGTACTCTTAAATTTAAAGTTGATAAAATTCAGAGTTATAAATGAATTATAAAGAGTTTTTCTTAAGTGTTCATACTAAGCGCAAATAATTAATCGATAATTTTATCATTCTACATAATTAACTGTTGAGCTTACATATTATATGTATGATGTCAAAAAGTATGACAACACTTTCAAAAATTAAAAACTAACAAAGATTTTCTCTTACGGTTCCATAAGGAAAAGATTAAAGTTTCTGTTTAAGGAATGCATACTGGAATGCAACGTCCCCATTTTTCAACATTCTCGTTTCAAAAAAGCTTCACCGTAATAACCGCAAGTTGTAGCATGGTTTATCAAATTTATATCTGTAACACATGTTCGACGTAAATGGGGCACCACCACACTGGAGTTTGGAAGTGGGAAAAATTTCCTCGGGAGATGAAGAGGAAATCCAATAGTGTGGCCACCCAGATCTCCAGACTTAACACATTTGGATTTCTTCTTGTAGGGCTACGAGAAAGGCGTTGTTTACCAATATTCAATTAGTAACACTGATGAAATGAAAAGTCCAGTTACAGTGGACATTCAGATTGTTGAGCTTGCAATGCTTCATAGAACGTGACTAGAAATATCATCTATACTCGATGTCTTATGCGCAAGTAATGGCGTGCACATTGAAATCATGCAATAAAGCATTGTAAAAGAACTTTAACGTTTTCTTTATGGAATAAAAAAAAACAGTAAGTGAATATCTTTATTCTTTTACAGTTAATATTTGAAAGTGTAGTCATACTTTTCGAGCACCCGGTATTTATTTTTAAGCAAAGCGCAAAGTGTAAAATTTGTGTTCTTTTAATCTACAATCAAGTCTCATTCTGCTTTTTTTTTAGTTTTTTTTCCTTGGAAATAATGCCAGAAATACCATGATTTGACATTTCGTGTAAACTTAACTCCATTTTATTTACTATTTTAATATCTGTTAATAACTTTTCCATCTTTGTTTAAATCATTTTGTGATTTAGAATGTATTGTTCAATTTGAATGGTTTGAACTATTTAATATTACTAACATGCTAATTTCATGTTGTGTGTCCAGTAGATATTAATATTCATAAATTTGGTTCTACGCTGAAATAAAGGATGTGGCAAAATCACACTAATGGTATTTCAAAACTAGTAATTGTACGCATTTTATTATTACGGGAAACATATTTAATTTTTGTGAAGTAATTGATCTCGTGATGAATTAAAAATATGTTTCTTTTTCTTTTATCATCGTTTATTGAATGTAAATTTGTTTTAATAAAAAATGTGTGTTTCTATGATAATTAAAATGTGAGGAAAATTATAAGTGCTTAAAATGATTTCTTTCTACCTTACTTTAAAAATCTGTTGCTCCTCTTTAAAGCTTCTATAGGCATTACAGAAAAAATATCATTCAAGTATTTTTTTTTATCATAAGAAATATTTTGTCGCTTTCAAATACCGCCTATTGAAAAGACTTAAAACCAATCCACTGCAAAACCAGCTTATTAATATTTAAAAATATTCCTCATTTAAACAAGACAAAAATGCATGACCTAGATTTTTATTTTACATCTCAGATACTTTTTCGTTTTTAGTTAACGAATAATAAATAAATATTTACGAAACAATTTTTTCCTTTACTAGAGGGAATTTCTTCCATTTTCCATTTGTTTTGAATATTTGTCTTATGTTTATTTTAAAAGAATAAAAAAATACTTAGGTTGTATTATTTTTCTTTCCTAATTGGCTGATTTGGATTACAGCTAAGACTTTGAAGATAATTTGTTTAAATCTCAGAAAGGATAAGGAATAAGGAATATGAGCTTCATACTTTCACAATTACTGCAGTAATTTTTATATAAGTTATGATGTAATATTTTTTCATTTTATTTGAATTAAAAATGTAAGAACATAATGCATAATGGAGAGAGGAAATTGTCTGTTGGCGACAACAAACAATATGCACGAAAAAAATATTAATAAATATCATTTCTCATTATTTTTTTATCCATTTTGATACATTATGAAAAAGTCTCTTAACTTTTATATATTTAAAAAACATTGAAATTTAAATTATCAATTAACTATTGATAAGGTTTTTATTTTCTGTGTCATTTTATTACTCTAAGTCTGCGCAACATTTATATGAATAATTATATTATTTGCAACTATAAAAGATTAAATATTTTTTCTTATATCTTCTTTGTCTTTCTTACATATTATCCTGAAACTTTGTGTCGAAGATTATATTTATCATACAAAAGGATAATATAATACCCGTCATATTTTATGTAAATCTCTTATTATGTATCAATATTTAATTTTTTTTTTACTAATCAAAAAGAATAAGATAATCTCTTTATCCAAAGCTCACCTGAAAGAAAATATTGGTAAACTTGAAAGAAGGCAAGTTCATTTTTTGGGGCTATTGGGATTATTTGAAACTGCATTGGATGAGATTAAATATAAAAGTCGTTGTCTCTTTAAATTGAAAAAGATAAAAATAGTAAAAAGAATTAAAAGTAATAAGTAATTAAAAAAGAAAATTTCCCTTCATGTAATACCTCGTCTTTAAACTGATCGTCAACAACATCCAGGGTTTTTTTTTATTTCTAATTTGTAATTATTACATAAGTGAAAATAATATTGAATTGATATTTATCCAAAATACATCCTTGTCTTATATTGACATTGATTTGAGGAATGTCATTTTTATGTTATTCTGAACTTCGAGTTGTAGGTAACCGAATAATGAATCTTGGTTTGAATCGTTGCCGGAATGATTGATTTAAAAAATTTGCATAATTAATTTAGAAACATATTACGAAAAACTGAAGAAACATTTTCTTTTTTTTTCTTACCAATTTTTGAATGTATACATCATTATGGTAATGTAGTTCTACAAATCTTTGAACATTTAGTCTGAAAAATGAGTTTTATGAAAAATTATTCTGTATTTATCATGCTTTTATTAAATTATCATATGAAACTACCATATTGTATAATAATGAAGAATCGGTTACGTTTTCTTAGGATATTTTCACAAATGCAATTCTCAAAGAAATATAAGCCATCAAAAATAAATCCATGGTACAATAACAATTTTGAGACTCAAAATGAAATACTTTCTTTGGTTTATTTTCTTTCTACACATCTGAGACTTTTCCATATTTGATACTCCTATATAATTTTTTAATCTAATTAAAATTTGCCGATTTTAGCTGATATAATTTACACTGCTGGCCATTAAAATTGCTTCTCCAGGAAGAAATGCAGATAACAAAATGATATTTATTGGACAAATATATTGTACTGGAAATAACGAGTGAACCAACTTTCAAAAAATTTGGGTGCATAGATTCTGAGAAGTCATTGCCCAGAACGACCACCTTTGTCAGTAACAATAGCACTTATACGCCTGAGTATTGAGTCGAAAAGAGATTGAATTGTAGATGAATTACAGATTGAATTACAGATGCCCTAGCAGCTTCGACACGATGCTACAGCTCATCAACCGTAGTAACTGGGGTATGGTGACGAGCCAGTCGCTCGGCAGCCATAGACCAGACGTTTTCTATGGCGAGAGATCTGGGGAACGCGTAGACAAGGACAACAGCCGAACATTTTCCGTATCAAGAAAGGTCCGCACAATGCCGGCAACATGCGGTCTTGCATTATCCTGCTTCTATGTAGGGTTTCGCAAAGCTCGAAAAAAGGGTAGAGCCACGGATCGTAACACACCGGAAATATAACGTGAACTGTTAAAAAACTGATGCATCAATGTGAACAAGAGGTGACCGAGACGTGTATCCATTAGCAACCCATACCATCACGACAGGTGAAGGGCCAGTATGACGATGATGAATGCCCACTGCCAATGCGCGTTCACCACGATGCCGCCAAACACGGACGCGACCATCTTGGTGTTGTAAACAGGACCTAGACTCAGCTGAAAAAAAAATGACGTCTCGCCATTCATGCGCCCTGGTTCGTCGCTGATCACACCATTGAAGACACTCCTTTCTGTGATGCAGCGTCAAGGATGGCCGCAGCTATGGTCTCCAAGCTGAGAGTCCATGTTGCTGCAAACGTCGTTGAACAAATCGTGCAGACACTTGTTGTCTTGCAAACGACCTCAATTATTGACTCGGGGCTCGTGACATGGCTCCATGATCCATTAAGGCCATGCGGGTAACATGCCTGTTTACTCGGCTGCTAGTGATAGGGGACCGTTGAGATCCAGCACAGCGTTAAATATTACCGTCCCGAAACCATCCATTCTATATTATGCTAACAGTCATTGGATCTCGACCTCCAGGAATAGCAATACTGCAATACGATAAACATCAATCCCAGTACGCTACAATTCGACCCTTATCAAGGTCAGAAACGCGCTGGTACGTATTTCTGCTTTTTATACGAGGCATCACAACAACTTTTCACGAGGTAACAACGTTCAAATGCAATTTGTGTTTGAGAAACCGGCTGAACAATTCCTTCATTTAAACACATTGTAGGTGTCTCTACCAGCGCCTGCTTTGTCTGAATGCTCTGAAAGGCTAATTATTTGCATATCACAGCACCTTCTTTCTGCTGTTTAAATTTCACGTCTGTAACATGTCCCCTTCTTGGTGTAGCAGTTTTAATGGCCAGTAGTGTAGAATAAAAAATAACTACTACTAAAACATACGACTGAAATATAGTTTTTTGAAAAACTATCGTTCAAATTATTGGAATTAGTTGAAACCGCATGAACAGATTTCTAATCCAAATAAATTCGTCAACAGGATAAACATTTTTTTAAAAAAATTATTTACTTTTTGGATTTAACTCGTCCTAAAACAGATTATCTACTAAGTAGAAAAGCCTTGCTTTTATCTCATAAAGTTAAAAGTCATAAAGTTGAGTTTCATAAAGTCTAAGTAAAGTCGTATTAGTAAAGAAATAAAAATGCGTTCAAGTGTAAGTCCCTCACTAAAATATATAGCTATATTATTATGACGCTATATACAGTTAAATACGTTTAACGCGAAAACGCTTTAGACGGAATATCGGTTGACATGAAATAATACAGACGTCCCAACAAACTACCATGCATTTTCACACTTTTATTTCTCTTAACGCGAAACGAAAATTGCTTAACACGAAAAGATTTCCCTTCTTTGAATGAACAAAATACGGAAAACACCATCCGGATTGGACTGTCCTAATGTATCAACGGAAGAATTCGTTGCAGTAGATGATGAAAATGTGTGTACAGCACCAATTATGGGAAAGACATTTTAGATTTGTTGAAAGTTCTAAATATATATCAATGCAGATTCCGACGACAAAAATGAAATGAATCATGTAGCTTCTGTTCTCACATCATCCGAAATTAGGAACATTATGAAAAGTATGGGCAGTTATTTAGACACATATTCCAAAAGTGAAATGAACAACAAAATGGACGCGAAATCAAAAAATTTGTTGACAATTTAATGTTAAAAAAGACAATGCAAAGAAAAATATCACACTATTTTTCAAAAAATCAATAAAGGTTTTGTTTTTCAAAATACTTGAAAATTTAGTATTGAATTGATTTCAGTTCATGCAGATGTCTTTGTTTCATTGATTTTTATTAAATACATGCATATATACATATCTATGTAAATAAAATAAGCTTAACTTCATTGATATATGGTTTTTTTTTTCTTTTTGCAATATCCTTTAACACAAAAAAAATATGTCAGTCCCTGCAGTTACGTATCAAACGATTTTCACTGTACTTAGATAATACTTATTATTTCTCACCGTTGTCGTATGTGTGTGTTATTTTTTCTTGGCACATGGTTATATTAGAAGCCGCACTTTAAATCATTTCTTTAGACAAAAGATTAATATAACAAATAAATTTATTTTTTTAATCTCTTATTCAGAATTCGCGCTCATCATCAGCTCATTGCTGGAGGTTGTGCATCACCAGATTACATATTCATTCTAGTTTTTTCCTCCGGATAAAAAAATAGATTAAAGCAATAAATAAGAGGCTGTTTATAATCTGCTCTTGTTATTTTAAACCTTTATATTTGTATCTCATCTAAAATGAGACAGTCGACAATTTGAGACAAGCAAAGCTTACTCCTCCTCAGCAGATGGCATTAGTGGAAGCCGCAGACTAAATATTCAAGTCGTTTGCTCGCCTGGGTGTGGTCCTCTCGCAACATTTCATTAATCGAGTTCGCTTGGTTTTGTCTAGGTCGGGGCGAAGGTCATCAGCGCCCAATGAACGCATGTCTTTGTGTCTTAAAAGACCTTTCATTTGCAGCAATAGCACCGATTGTCCGCCCGCTCCGTGGTCGTTGATCTTATTTCTTTACGGGAATAACATTCTTGACGTCATTGGGACCGGAATATCACTCTCTGCTATCGTTAGAGGGAGGACTTCCTCACTCTAAATGGAACCCAAATTGGGTGGTTGGATTTTTTTTCCTCCACTATCCTTTCGTTTTCTCCTTCTTTTTTTTTAATTTTTATTTTCTCTTTCTGTGTGTGTGTGTGTTCGATGGCTTTGACTTGTCTAAATACCGGATTGACGAAAGTTGGATTTTTTTTTTCTTTCGTGTATTATTTATTTGTATTTTTCCGAGTATTTTTATAATGTTTACATTGTTGTTCGAGTTGCGACAAAGGTTGAGTTTTAGGATTTTGAGAGTAAACAGTGAGGGAACTGTTCGTAAATATCCTGTAGTGGTGCGAGTGATCTTGAAATTTTTTTCATAGCTTTTTTTTTCTCTTTCTTCTGAAAAGTATAAAGTGTTATTCTTATGTTTCCGCGACAACATTCATTAGAATTTCAGCCTTTTCTCTTTAATTTTTAAGAGTAAGATATTGATAATATGAGGAATATGCTACCTTAAATCCAAAGTTCTTTTGTACCTTAATTATGTTTTTAATGCTGCGTTAATTCGAAAAAGAATTTATTTTTAATTTAATTTTTCATTTTTATATTAATCTAAGGAAATAATTTAAAATTTTTAAGATTCTTTTTATACAATAGTTTCATTATTTATGTGCAAGAATAGGACAATACATTTTAATAATATTATGTCTTTTTTCTTTTTTTGAGGCTGCGATAGCCTAGTGATTAAGGTAACGAACTCGTTACTAGAGTGTCATGGGTTCGAGCCTAGCACCACTGAAGATCCGCCGTGTAGGGCGTGAATGTACGTTTAATCTGTCGAATATCAAACGTCCTCCTGTTGGTGTGGTGTGAAAGCTAGGAGAGAGGGGTGCTAGCTCAGGTGAAGTCCAGTTACTTGACCATGATTCGAAATTTCGAGGTCCGTCACCAAAAGCCCTTGAGTAGCTGAATAGTGTGCCTTTAATATTCACACTCTCTTCCTTTTATTTTTTAAATCTTATCTTAAAACCGTTTTTTGTATCGTAAAACTGTACTACGCTTATCTTACTTTCGGCACAGGTATTATATATATATATATTTATATTTCTCTGTTCAAGTTCTTTAAAATCTAAGCTTCAGTGTATAATTTTAAAAACCAAGTTCTTTACTATTTTCAAAAGTTATATATTTTTTTTTATTTTAAGTGATTTTAATTAACACTGGATACTGAAAATTCTTTCGCAGCCATCTTAAATGCAAAGATGGAAGATTAAAGCTCAACAGGTCTGAAGTGCTTCATGAACTATTTCCATCGATTATATGTCTTGCTCTGCTTTATATAAAAATCTCAAATATGTACATAGAATATGTTGTGAAAAATCAGCGAACTCTTCTTACAAATATTAAAATCACTCAACCAACAACAAAAAAAGAATGACTTATCTCATTATTGGAATATTTTAATACCGAATTTCTGAGACACAAAATAAAACAAACTCTTCGATTCAGTATTTTTTTTTTTTTTTTTACATTTCGAAGATTATTCAACATTTATTATTATTTGTATGATTGTCTTCATATTCACCAAAAGTAAAAATAAAAAAGTTTTTATTCCAACAATCGTAATATAATGGAATCAATATGTTACCTTTTCGTTTCTAGGAGATTTCATTTCCTTTGCGATATAACTTCGACTTCCTTTTATAACTCTTTTTATTTATATTTTATTTTACATATAGAGATACAATGTTACCTTTTGTTTTTATTATAGTTTGTTTTCCACCTGATTTTGATAAATTCAAAATATTTTTTTTTTATTCTGAAAATAACGAATAAATACATTTTGGAAAACTTTAAAATGCATTATAAAAAATATTGTAGAAACATCATTTTGAAATGATACAAAATAATCTTATATTTTATTATTTAATGATCATCCTTCTTTTTTTCTTTTTAATTTATATTTATTGTTTTGCAATCTTATTTAAAAAACACAACCATTTAAAAATTAAATTTTCTCTTATGATAAATAAATGTAAAAAAAAGATAAAATGTGCTAAAGTGACATAAGCAGCTTACTGTAATATTTATTATTATACATAACTAATACTTTTGTCAGTGTAAACAGTAGTCTAATGTATATTTTTAACAACTATGTGTACATAATAATCGATTTTTAAATACATGTTTTATGCAGAAGCACCGTCACAAGATATCATTACTTTGTTGTCAATTATTTCTGCATTAATTACAGTTGATCTCCATTCCGAAATCTCTGAAAATGATTGGTTTTAGCCAAATGTTTGCACATTTCTTGAATTTTTGTGGCAAATGCCTCACATATAGGCTTTTATTTGTAAAAACTATAAAAATAAATTCTAACATAAAATTAATATATTTTTTTTTTCAAAAAATAAACATAAATATAAATTTATTGTATTAATGTGTTCTTTTTTTCAAACTATGGTAAAAAAAAAATAATAATTCTGAAAAAAAAAAAATCGGTTAAGGAACTATTTGGATCGGTGCATTTACACGAAGTTTTTTGAATTACATGAATATCTGGACAAATGAATGAATTATAAGATTTTTTTTTTCAAATTAGAGAAATATATTTTCGTGGTGTAGTACCGAGTGTTTCAAAAGTCACGCACATCAACCTTTGTGGTTGAGTTTTAAAGACACATGAATTGTGTTAACAAACAGAATAAAGGACAAACAAGGTTAAATGGTTATCTTTATTATCAGGTGTCAGACATGGTAAAATAATAGTAAATGTTCAAAATGTGATGTTCATTTTCCTGGACACATAATCGAATTTTTACCAGATCAATTGACACTTTACGAAGAGAGTGAGAATTAATGTCCGATATTGCATGCAGAATGTTTCTCTTAAGTTCATCAAACGTATGGGGATTATTCCTAAAGGTGACATTTTTCAGATATCCATAAAGAAAAAAATCCTGAATTGACAAGTCCGGTAAACGAGTTGGCCAAAGTCCTTTGGGAACGACACGATCATCGAAAAATTCAGTCAAAACTTCCATACTGTCCGGTGATGTGTGACACATTGCGCCTTCTTGCTGCAACCAAGAGTACCTTTCATCAATATCAGCAAGGATATTAATTCTGTAATGATGTTTAGATAGACGGACGGTCTTTTCAATGGACTTCTTTGCAAAGCGGTCTCCGCATCTGCCACTATCGTTTTCATTATGAACGCTCAAACCCGATCGCTTCCTGTCTGCAACCGATCCTGTGTCACGTAACCGTTGCACTAAAAGTGTTATAATTGATGCATTTGACACTGTTTCACCTGGATATTTCTGCTGAAATACATTTATCACACGGCAATGAGATTTTACAGAGAAATAAAATTCCACAATGGCTCTTTGCTCTTGGGGAAACATCACGCACTTCCCGTTGTGCTCAACTGACTACAACTGACAAGTATTTTGAAACTGATGTGCCTGATACGTTCAAAACTTCTTATGATGAGATCCCTGCTGCCATCTAGTGAAAGAAATCTCAACCAACCCTTTTGCTTTTTAAGCAACAATGATTACCATGTGGATGTGCTTGACTTTTGAAACACCCGGTAGTTCGGAGATAGGTTGGCATCTTAGATGTGGAGCTCGTGTTTAACGGAAGTTGAAATTTACGAGATCGTCGGCAATAGCCCTCCCGTTGCTTTATAATGCACACAACATTAATGCAGCACTCCCTTGCCCAATTTTTAGTGATCCCTTTACAGTACTTAACACGTTAATTTTATATAAGAGAAGAATTTTATAAAGATTTTTGAAAATCTTTTTTTTTTATGTGTGAGAGCCTAAAATTCAACTTAGGTTGCTTAGTTATAAGTAACATTGACCTGCCTGCGTGAAAATTGTTTATTGAAATTTTAACACTTGACTCATTTATGAGGAAATAATATAACTAGTTCCCTCTTCAGATTTAAGTTTTATTTATAGAATACTTACAACAACTTTCATACTCTAAAGTGTTTTGAATAATTTCGTTAGAAATTTACTTTAGAACGGCTGATGTATTCGTTTTTAAAATTGTTAATTTTAAAAGTCATTTTTTTAAATGCAAATGAAAAACATTTAAAAAAATACCGTACTTAAAAAAGTGTATTGATTTTTTGTTTCATTCTACTTTAAAGAAAACTATTGTTGATATTTTCGAAACTCTGGAAAAATAGCTCATTTTTTTTGTTTCACAATGTTAATATTTTTTAAACCCTGGCTACATAGTACATTTTTATGTTTCACAATGTTGATGTTTTCCAAATCCTAGATTCATATTAAATTTTTTTGTCTCACAATAAATACTTTTTATGCGGGGATAAGTCATTGCCTGCCTTTTCCAGCTTAGAGGAGACCAACGAAACAATAATTACTCTTGTCAGAAATGGATTTTTTTTCCTTACTTCCCATTTCCAGATAGAAAAACCTAAGGAAAATGATTGAAAAGGGGAGGAAATACAATTTGTGTCCTTCCTTCAGTGATCGTTTTCTATTTCCGGGTGCTTGTCAGGATCGATCGTTCGGTTATGGTTGCACCAAAAACTTAATCGGAGACTTATCTGACTACAGTGATTGTCACGTAATTCCACATAAAAGCTCCGAGTGAGTGGGCGAACCGAGAGTGATTGTATTCGAAGATGAGAAGGTCCGACGATTCTGGTAAAAGAACTTATTAGGAAGTATGATGGCGATTTCCTATTCAGAGATTTCGAAACTTGATCCTTTCATTGTGAATCCGCGATGTATTAAAATCGATTGGGTAGGTCTAAGCCATTATCAATGGGAATAGGAGAAAAATGTTTCAATATGTAGCAGATTTTTAATATTAGTCTTTTGGCTTATATTATGTAGGAAAAGAAACTAAAAGACGTATGTCATCAGTAAGTCCCGAAATAAATATGCTTTGAAATAATTTACAGTTCTTTTTATGCCTTTCTTTTTGAATATCTTCATGAGGTTCATTTTTTATCAGACAGTTTCGCAATTCGATCGTGCATCTTTTATGACGACTTTTTGTTACATTGTGTTGCATTTGTATTTCACTCTCCAGTCCAATTCCATTTTAATCCTTTATCTACTGAATTATGATTTGCTGCAGTTTTTTTTCATGCAATATTTTTTTTGGATTACTACATTGAAAATTAAGGGATATATATAAACAAAATACTCAACTTTGGGGAATTTAATTCGTTAGAGCTAATTAAGTAATTAAAGGTAATCAACACTGTAAAATTAACTAAATACACTGTTCACTTAAAATAAATAGTCCAATCATTTTCTAAAGACTTCCTTAGCATACAAAAAATAAGATACTTTTTGACTTTAACTATTTTTTCGGAACAAAAACGACAAGCTTCGCAATCCGCTGAAAACGTTATTTCTGCTATAAAACTATTTGCCTTCCCCGCTAAAATACTCATCATAGAAACTCATCATAGAACCCGTGCTGCCATATGTCGTGGAAGAGTAAATTTAAAAGAATATTCCTACTAAGTATCGTCAAACTATTTGTAAAAATGGTTATTCTATGTAATTTTAAAATGAATGGTACTTATAAGTACCGTCGGTAGATAAAGGTTTACCGAAGTTATGTTGTAATTAAGAAAAAATTTGTACCAATCTGCCTAAAACAATAAGCATTGAAGGTCAATAACAACATCCTACAATATCACACTAAGGATTTATACTGATTTCTTGTAAAATTTCTGATCAAGGATGTAGCAGTCTCTATATTCATACACCCTGGGAAATCTGATTCACAAAAAATGCATTCCAGACTTCTGCTCGGTTTTCAGAAGCGAATTAATAGCCATTGATGCGGATCTTATAAGGCTATTCTAACCAAGAACTATGATGATCTTTAGGTTCTTTACGGTGGCCATCGCTCACTGCAACACCTTGACAATTGGTTTCTTGTTGGCAATGAAACCAGTTTCTCTATCCTACACAAGTTGAAACATATATCGCTGCTCCACGACATCAATATTCAGAGGATTTCATCACATGTCGACCTTTACGGGAATGAAATAGCAGACAAATTAGCTGACAAACTCGTAATCTTCCAATTCCTTCCTCTTTCACTCTTTCCTTTTTTTGGAATTATACATCCTGAAAAAATTTCAAAATTTGGTGAAGTATAGGATGTCTTTCACTCATCATTGGATTGCTGGTAGTAGATCTAGTCTCGCTTTAGCCGTTAAGTGTGACAGAGGCTTCCAGGTTACACTCTTATGTCTTGCCGCTGGTCACTTCAAATGCCTCTCGTTCTCAGAGAACAAAAAGTTTTTTTCCATCTGTACTAAGTGTCAGGATCACTAGGTTTCTCACGAATACTTTGTTTTGTATGGATCTCTAGAAAAGATATCTATACGGATCCCCGTCTTGTGCTCAACTTTATAAGAGTCAACAGGTTAAAGCAACGGTTCTTAAACTTTCAAGCGTCATTGACTCCCTTTATGTAGCAGCCTGGCACCGTGGACCACAAGAATTTGAAAACCTGACAATATTCTTGATCCAAATACAGGTTCTAGTTTTTTTCATTGGTGGCAATTTAGTGATCTAGTCTAGGATGGTACATTTTTGAATTTTTCCACGAGGCTTATCAGCGACTGTAAAAAAGGGAAATCTTAACGGTATATGAGAGACTTCGCGGGCCCCTAGAAAGTTCTCTGGGGCCCCCAGAGGTCCGTGGACCTCAGTTTAAGAACCTCTGGGCTAAATAATCTCGTCTAACTTCGTCAGATTCTGGAGGATTAACAACAACATCAACAAATACATATTTTAAATTATATTAATTTCTTCATTTAATTGAAAATGTTGCAAGGAAAATTGTTTCTTTTCCTTCGTTTTGGATGTAGTTGCTTATAGGTATAATTAATATTTTCCTGTAAAAGGGACCGAAACTGAATTAAGGTAACTAACCGAAAATTTGTTTTGAATCTTTAGCTTTATTTCTTAGGTTTTTTTTTCCAGAATATTCCTGTCTGTGTAATATTTTTAAACTTTCCAATAGTCGGAAAAATTCTGAACACCTCTCCATGTGTACGAGTAGTTTTAATCTTTATTTCAAATCAATTAAAACCAAGTACTGCATTATTCATTTGCTTTATTTATAAAATATATTATATACGTAACAATGTTTTAATAGTTACAGTTAATATTTTTATGTGGGATTTGGAGCAACAAAGGCTATTATCCCTAACAATGTTTTCTTTGACTTTCTGCATTGAAAATTAATAATACCTGGATCTGGTATGCTTAACTCTGATCTCATTGTGGAAGATATTTTCGTTTCTGGTAAAATTTAGGAGGTATTAATATATATTCAACTTCCAAGGTATCTGTTAAAACAAGCCCTGGAACATTGAAAGGTATTAAATTCATTAATTTTTAAAATATTCGTTTGTATTTGTATTCAGCTTTATGTGAAATCGTATACCATATCTACATTTCTTCTTTTTGCACTTTTTTATTTTTGGGACTGAAAATTCATTTTCTGTTATGGCTGATTCAAAGCTAAAAAGAGCTGCGTAATTGAAGTCACACATCTAATGGTTTGTAAATATGTATCAAAACATTACTTAAACGTATAAATAGCATTTTTAAGTGATCATGATGCAAAGAGGTCATACATAATCCCAACATTGTTCTTCCATATTTGATTAATACATGATTTATATGTTTAGTGAAAAAATAGGTTTCAGATCTATAGAGATTGACTTTACTGAATAAAATACCTTCCAAATTGGATTGAGGTATCCGACTACGTTCGGAACCGTGATTTTAAAAAAGCGCATAAATGGATAATTGTCATGATATTTAGTGTCACTTAAATTAGAATACATGTATAAAATTGTTTTAAAGATATTTTGACAAAAAAAATTATTTAAATACAATACTTTGGCAAAAAATTAACTTAGAATAATCTTTTTTCCAAATGTTCTCCTTTTGTGAAAAATGTTTCTATTATAATAATATTTTGCCTGTATTTAGCTCAGACCTCTTTACAGAGGCTCAACTAGAATTTTTGAAAAATTCACCTTATTTTCAGAGTTACCACCAATTTAAATAATTATTGGCGTTTTTTTCTTAAAATTTCTCTGCTCTGTTGTCGTAAAATATGGATAAACCCACTTCTAAGTTATATATTTCAAACATTCTAGTTGAGCCTCTGTACCGAGGTCTAAGCTATATACAGGCAAAATATTATTACAATAGAAGCATTTTTCACAAAAGGAGAATATTTTGAAAAAAGGTTATTCTAAGTTAATTTTTTGCCGAAATATTGTAAATAATTTTTTTTGTCATAATATCCTTAAAACAATTTTATACATGTTTTCCAATCTAAGTGACACTAAATATCATGAAAATTATCCATTTATGTGCTTTTTTAAAATCACGGTTCCGAACGTAGTCGGATACCTTAATGTAAAATTATAAATTTGGATAAAAATTTAAAAATCCTATATTACCCTCCAAAAATATGTGTGTTGCAGAATTTATTTATTTTCGTTTCCTTTTATCTCATATTCATGATAATTATTCTAAATACTGAAAACGGCAATGTACTTTCCTCTCATTTTTGGGTCTGCTCCTATATTTTTTGCATCTTTTATTGTGTCATCTCATGTTAAGCATATTTAACAATGAAAATAAATGAAAAATAAACAAAATGTACAGAAAAACATAATTTTCTCTTTAAAAAGTTCTTAAAGCGTAATTGTAATGAAAGTGTTCTTTTGGGAGTGTATATTAAAGTATACTTATGTGAAGAAGCTTGTTCAAATTTTTCATTTTTCCATCCTAAATACGACGCTACATCTTTGTTCATATTTCGGAACTGTTCCTTTATTCTTCCTTTCATTCTTTTTCAATCATTTAGCTCTCCATTTAGAATAGAAAAGGAGTGATACAAAAAAATACAGTAAAAAATTACTTTTTAAAAGTCTATTGTATAATAGTTTTTTGCAAAAAAGAACAAACTTCAAATATGATAAGAAAAATGTTAATAATGATTACTATAAAGAAGAAGTTCTGAATAGTTTAATTTTTATTTATTTACTTCCTACATCTATTTGTGGTAGCTGTGTGTGTACCATGAAATGAAATTTATTTCACTTTGTTAAATTCCTTTTAGAGATTATAGAGATTATTCCAGATATTAAGGAATTATTAATGTGTCATATATATTCACTACTCTAAGCTGGACGTGCTGGTACATTAATTGTAATGTGTTTCTTCAAATGCACGTTTTATTGTTGCTTGTGACTCTTGAAAAATTAAAAGTCCTTTGTTTTATTTTTATACCGTTAATTTAATTATTTAAAGGTATAAAAATTAAAATTAAAATTGATTTTAAAAATTTAATTTAGTTAAAGTCAATTTGATTTTATACTTAAAAATGATAGGATTCTCCGTAAAAAATTCTAATTAGCATTTAAAAAAAATTGCTGTAATATTTCCTTTATGATTATTTGTTTATTACATTTTGATTAAGGTATCCAACTACGTTCGGAACCGTGATTTTAAAAAAACGCATAAATGGATAATTGTCATGATATTTAGTGTCACTTAGATTAGAATACATGTATAAAATTGTTTTAAGGACATTTTGACAAGAGCAATTATTTAAATACAATATTTTGGCAAAAAATTAACTTAGAATACTCTTTTTTCCAAATGTTCTCCTTTTGTGAAAAATGCTTCTATTATAATAATATTTTGCCAGTATATAGCTCAGACCTCTCTACAGAGGCTCAACTAGAATTTTTGAAAAATTCACATTATTTTCAGAGTTACCACCAATTTAAATAATTATTGGTGTTTTTTTCTTAAAATTGCTCCCTTCTGTTGTCGTAAAATATGGATAAACCCACTTCTAAGTTATATATTTCAAAAATTCTAATTGAGCCTCTGTACAGAGGTCGGAGCTATATACATGCAAAATATTATTATAAAAGCAGCATTTTTCACAAAAGGAGAACATTTGAAAAAAAATTATTCTAAGTTAATTTTTTGCCGAAATATTGTATTTAAACAATTTCTTTTGTCAAAATGTCCTTAAAACAGTTTTATACATGTATTCTAATCTAAATGATACTAAATATCATGAAAATTATCCATTTATGCGCTTCTTTAAAATCACGGTTCCGAACGTAGTC
Organism: Trichonephila inaurata madagascariensis; assembly: GCA_019973955.1. Classification (NCBI taxonomy): domain Eukaryota; kingdom Metazoa; phylum Arthropoda; class Arachnida; order Araneae; family Nephilidae; genus Trichonephila; species Trichonephila inaurata. The sequence continues at coordinate 972,010 of BMAV01015114.1, forward strand.
GTATACCTTAAATGCTTTGTTAACGATAGAAAAACAAATAAAATTGTGTAAACATAAAGTAGTAATAAATATAATTTTGTAATAAAATTTGTTTTAAGGTTACTAATATTGCACAGCGTTTTAATATAATGAAATTTTGTATACTTATAAAAGGATTTCGTGCTTTTGTGAGAGTGATATTAATACAGAACTGCTTGGTTATATGTTCCAAGCTATGTGCGATTTAATTTAGGTAAATAATTATATTTTCAATGAGTTTTAATTGACTCAAAAGTCATTTTTTATTATTCGGTTTAAACTAATAAATAAACTCTTTGGATACAGAATAAACATTTATTTATACTTTGTAATTCACTTTCCGTACAATATATGACTTAAAATATTTCAATATCGTTCAAAAAGTGTTATGAATAGTTTTTATTTTTTGGAAATAATTGCAGATCTTAATTCATGTGTTCGTTATAATTCTAAGTAATTGAAATTTTTAAAACTACACAAATCGATGTTTTGTATTAATTTAGAAATTTTTTTACGTAACATTTAAAATAAATTGATTCAAATTGAATTTATTTATTTGTAAAGGCTGGTTAAACCTAAGAAGTAAAAAAAATATTTTTAGAAGTTTTACAATGATTATTTGATAAAAATGAAGTATCTCAAAAACGTATCTTAAATATACACTCTTACATTATCTTTGTTATTTTGTCAAACAATAAAACTGTAAATTCTTTCAAATAAGTTTGAATGAAAGAAACAGTTGTACTGCTTTCTATTCAGATACATTTTTTCCTTATATATCTTGCATTTTAAGGAATTTGAATGTAGAGAGTTAAAATTAGTTTACTTTAGCCAAAAGCAAGTGAACAGAGAGATAAAAAATTTAGGAATTTCAAGTTATGTAAGAGATGTTAACTTTGTACAGTTTTTTCTCTTTGTTTTCTAAAAAACTAAATGTTATTACATACGTTTCTAGTTCTTCGTGGAGTGTGGGAAAAATTCTTAATTTTTAAACTCGGAATCTAATAAAAGGAAAGATGTTAATAAAAAAAAAACTTATTTTTTTGAGCTGTATACACTTTGCGTGGATGTTTTCTGAGAAAAATTGCTTTATTCTTCTATTTTAATATTACATAGGATTTTGTGTTAAGAATCTTTAACTACAGCCTTTCAAAGCGTTGTTCGAATAATATTAAAGGATGAAATTTTATTTTATTAAATAATACAGCGAATATGTTGCTGAAAGGAATTCTATAATCAAGAGAATAATTTTACTTTAAAAAAAATTTACCTTCTATGATTTTACATCATTTTCAAATTCTTTATTTATTTATTTTTTTTTTGTCATCCCACTGAACTGATGGATTGAAATATAACTGAAAGAAATGTACATATTTCGCTAAAAGTGTAATTTGTCAATAGTTCTTTTTTAATAAAATCATTTTATATCCAGCTTTTGGTATAAAACGAATGTTTTGGGCTTTATTTCTGAAAAATAGAAGAGTTTGATTTTATTAATTTCTTGTATGAGAATTCATTGACACTCCTGCCATATCTTTCCCATCGATAAATAATTTTTAAAAATTTCTGTTTCAAAAATGTTATTTAGAATTCATTACATTTAGAAAGAAAAACATAGTTTGAATAATATTTTAGTTTTTTTTATGTCATTATAGTAGTCATATTATTTTAATCTACAATTAAAAAGAAAAAAAAATTCAAACTATTTGAATTTTAGAGAGTAACTTTAAAACTAAGAATTTGTAAACTTTGAAAATTTCATTATATAATTTGCAGTTTAATATATAATAATATTGCTTTCAACCATTTCAAATATATACATATTTTAACTATTATCATTTAGATGAGTCAAGCAAAATAGTGTTTGTATGCAATACACTAAATTCTTTTTTAAATTTATATTTTTGGTAATTACACGAGATAGAGAGACTGCTTTCTTTTTATTATTTTCTTAAGATAATTATTGCATTGTCTGTTTTTATTAATATTTTTTTTTAAAAAATAATTCAGGTTTATTTAAAAAATTTACAGTCAGGTTTTTTAAACCACCGATTCCTTTTTTACTCGTTATGTCTCTTTTCCTATCCCGTTTTAGATTTGACAGTTTGTACCAATTGTTTATTTAGCAGAAATTGCAGTATCCCTTTGAAAACTTTCCATTTAGGTTGAATTATTTCATATTGTTTGATTAATAAAAGTTGCTACATACCTCTAAAAACGTCCCATTTAAATTTAATTATTTCATATAATACCGTTAACACACACACATCGGTTTAGCATTTATTATAATTAATATTTTACCATAAATTCATGTGGAAATATAACTATTTTACTATTACTTACTTACTTTTCATATATTACAGCCTTTCCGTTATTGCAATATTATGATTAGATACTTATGATTAGGTTATTGATTTTTCTATCATCTGGCTTAGTTTAAATTATTCTTGCCGACATTGGAAAGCTATTCGCTGAGCTTTATTTCTTTTTTGTTATGCCTTTGTGAAAAATTCATTTTTTGCATATTATATGTAAAATAAGAAGGCTTTGATTTTGGGGTGAGATATTCAAAAGTTTTTAGATAATGCTGAGACTTTTCTGGGAAATTACATATTATCGCAACATATTGGCATTATATGAAACGAAGCATATGGATGCCAATTCAGCACGTACGGCACATAGAAAATCAGGGTTGCCAACTTGGCGAGTTATTAATAGAGTTGGCGATTGTTGTGATAATACGTAAGTACCCCTTTTCTGAAATTTATAATCAGATCATGCAAACTAACTTAAAAATATAATTGATTTTTGAAAGTTATCATTAACCTCTGCTGAACTCTTATGCTTCAGCTTTATTATTATGTATACATGTTAACTATACGCTAGATGAGATGTTTTAATTCAATATTTATCCTGGCAGTAACAATTTGTTCTTCACTTTCTCATGTTAATAATCAATGCATGAAAAATATGGTCCTTTTTTTGTGCATTGAATCACAGTATTACTAAACATTTGATAACTACATATATTATTTTCAAACCAAGTAATAACCTGAAATTTTTGATTTACAGGGCAGTACCTCAACAGTTGATGTGGCTTTGCTTGCAGAGGCACACGGCTTAGTGACGGACATGCTGGCAGATCCTCATCTGCCAGCCCATGTGGTTGGAGGTTTGCGTTCTTTAGCCTCACTGCTGTCCCCTCCGTCGCAAGTTGGTGTTAACCATAGAATACAGCGCCCTGGCGGTGCCAGCGTCTCTCTGGCTGATTTCAATTCTGGATCTGATAATGAGGAGATACCTTATACCGGCGAAAAGCCGTCTGCTCTTTCCAAAGTAAGTTTTATTTAATTTTTGTAGGAATATGATATATTGTAACGTCCTAGCGTTGCCAATGAGGAGTCGTGAATGTTTTTTTCATCGTCTATTTACACACGATAACATAGGGCACTCACATACACACAAAATTTACATTTTGTACATTTTTTAAGTAAAAATCGTAAATAACCTGAGTTGATGTTACTTGTAGAGAAATAAAGCAAATAAATGGATCCATGTTGCGTCCAACCCATTTGCCTCCGGCAGATGCAAAAACTTTATCTCAAAACTCGCTTGTAGATTTCGCAAATCCAAACTACACTCGCTGGTGGAGCAAAAATACAACCTCTCTCGTCGAGAGGAAGTCATCTCTCCAAATATCCACACTACTCTCACGGGCGGAGCAAAAACGAGCTCTTTCGTCGAGATGTAATCACTGAAAGATTCTCACGCAGGCGCAGTGCATCCGATCAGTCCGCATTGCTACCTAGAGTTTCAGAACGTTTCTAGAGTTCGTTACAATATAATGAATGCAGTTAAAAAGTTTTATATATATCCCTAGAAATACTGATATAGTACTTGTCAAAAATGCGGAAATTAAAAAGGAATTTTAATTGCATTCTTTACATTACCAGGGTGATCCAGAAAGTGTTCCGTTTTGCATTTTCGCCGCGGAATAGCCGCGTTCGTTAGATCAAGCATACACGTGCATTCTGCTGGATTATTGGCAAGTGAGGAAAAGCATTTTCAGATTGCTGATTTATACAGCGCTTGTTTGGTGAGAGTTTAAAATGTTATAAACAATCGAGCATCCCGCCCGCCGTACCCGAAATACGCTCGGTCATCTGATTTCTCAATCCGAGGAATACCAAAGTTTGTGAAATTTTAACAGACACGTTTGACAAGTGAACTGACCCAATACGCTGAGTGGATGTGAACACGTTTACAATAGCGAACGAAGCTGCGGAGTTGCGATGGGAATTATTGAACATTCCGTCTACAGACTTGATCTCGCATTTTAAGGGATTTTCATTTGTCCAAGCATCTTAAGGTATCCGACTACGTTCGGAACCGTAATTTTAAAAAAGCGCATAAATGGATAATTTTCATGATATTTAGTATCACTTAGATTAGAATACATGTATAAAATTGGTTTAAGGACATCTTGACAAAAAAATTTATTTAAATACAATATTTCGGCAAAAAATTAACTTAGAATAACCTTTTTTCAAAACGTTCTTCTTTTGTGAAAAATTCTTCTATTTTAATAATATTTTGCTTGTATATAGTTCAGACCTCTGTATAGAGGCTCAACTATGATTTTTGAAATATTCACATTATTTTCGGAGTTACAACCCATTAAAATAATTATCGGCGTTTTTTCTTAAAATTTCTGCCCTCTGTTGTCGTAAAACATGGATAAACCCACTTCTAAGTTATATATTTCAAAACTTCTAGTTGAGCCTCTGTACAGAGGTCTGAGCTATATACAGGCAAAATATTATTATAATAGTAGCAGTTTTCGCAAAAGGAGAATATTTTGAAAATGGGTCATTCTATGTTCCATTTTTTGTCAAAATATGGTACTTAAATAATTTTTTATTGTAATACTTTTCTTAAAACAATTTTATATACATTTTCTTATCCAAGTGACACTAAATATCATAAATATTATCCATTTATACGCTTTTGCAAAATCACGGTTCCGAATGTAGTCGGATACCTTAAGTCCTTTCTTGATGCAGAGAAGTTCTGTGACAACAACGAGGTTAGACCCATTATTATCCATTGGTTCCAATCACAGGTGACATCGTTCCTTGACGATGGCCTAAAAACAATCGTGCTCCGCTATGATAAATATCTAAAATTCGTAGTATCTTTTTTGAAAAATAGAATAATCATTGTAGTTCATTATTTATTAAAAATTAGTCGCAAATTATTGTTTCCTTTTTCTGTGTTGCTAAACGGAACTTATTTTATGGATTATCTGATATAACGATGTATGTTAAACGTAAATGAGAGATATAGAATAATTTTTTGAATCTTGCGAAACAATTATTGAAAACTTGGATTGTGTTTATTCTTCATTTAACAATTTTATTTTTTTCTGTATCTAATTGCTAATGCGTGTGTGTTTTGAAAATAATTGACCTTCTCTCTCACTCTATTTCTATATATATTGTTTTATAAAATATACTCTAATATCTTCATCACTGATCATATGATACTCTACATGAAGATTTTTCATTCTAAGAATATTGCAATTGAATTAAAAGACGATACATACAGTACTTTAAAAAAAATCACGTATCAACTGATGATTGCTTATATTTAGATTATTTATAGATTTTTTTTATAAGGAACTCTTGCAAATAAGCGTCTTTTTTTTATATCATTTCCTAACAATTAAAAACAGGATTACAAAATTTGAACATTCAGAAGTCTTCTCTAAAATATAATTTGAGACATGATTATTTTTGAAGTTTTGTACATTAGGCACAGATTTGTCTAATATGCAGCACGGTATTAGTCTCGTAAATCAGTAATGTTTACCTTTTAACTCTTGGCTCAGGAACACTTATCTTCTCTGCTCTTCCATCAATGTCAGTTGACACCATGGATGGTGCAAGCATCATTTGGGAGATGATGTCGTCTTATCCTCGTTATGACATCATTCATTTTAGACTTCTGTAAATCATCTCTTTCTTTTCGTAAACATATTAACATATTTTTCCATGCAATGGAATAACAAGCATCTTTATTTATAGTAATTTTTTTTTCTTGATTCACAATAAAATATTGTCAAATAGGAATTGGAACAGTAAATATGTACATGAATATGTACATGTTTAATCAGCAATTAACAAAAATTATCGTTATACGAGTATAAAATCCAGCTATGTACGTGAGAAATTATCCCTTGTTATTTGTACTTGACTACTGGCGACAGACATGCAAACCAATTAAATATTATGCATAAATAAATAATTCTGTATTTCGACTTTAGGCCATTCGTTTTATGTATTCGATATTATGCCATTCATTTTTATTGAAAAAAACTATTTTTCGAGATACAGAAAACTAGTTTCATTTATATAAATAATCGGCAAAAATTCAATTTCTTTTCTTAATCAATACACATTGCAAAGTATATATATTGCTTCTTCTATTATAACTATTCATATTTTTTTGTATTTAATGTTGAATAAAAAAACTTAATACTTACGTTAAATTTTTATATTTACTACTATTTATTAATTTGTTTCTAAAATTCTTACTCTGCCTATGAGGCTGCGGTAGCCTATGGTAATGGCCATAAACTCGTTGCCGGAGTGCAGCGGGTTCAAGTCCAATTGAAGACCAGCAGTGTAGAGAGGCCAATGCATGTCAAATTTGTTGAGGCCGAATGTCCTTCCGTTGGTGTTAGATGTCATCCTCGTCGATTGACCAAAGTTCAAAATAACGAGGCCCGTTGCCAATAGCTCTTGTATTGCTTGATAGTCCGACATTAACCACTTAACTGCCGATTAAAAGTTACCTGATTTACTCCCCAGTGCCACCGATTTTCACATAGGCACGCGTATGCCGTCTATTAAGGGGGGAGGAGGAAGAAAAGGCACAATTAAACAATTTTTTCTTTGAAATAAATAAATACGTTGCAAACACTGCCAATATCGTTTTATTATATTCCGAAGCCGTAGGACTAGTTTTAAACAGAGCAGAACATTACAAAGAATCGTACCTTAGAAGGACGAATATATACGTCCGGGGCACTTAACATATAGGTTGAGTGAGACGGATATATAAGCCGGTGGCAATTAAGGAGTTAATATAATTTTCACTCATTCTGCATATGTACAATACCTTAGAATAAGCACAAAACGAGTCTCAAAGTTAAATACTTTCTGTACATTTTCGTGACACTTTCCATTTTATTTCTTAAAACACTAAAGTCTGGTATTAGCCTGAAAAGCAATATTTATTGTGCCTTCATAAAAGCCAGTTTTTAACTTGCTAATTAAATTGATTGCCTAGAGTGAGCCCAGTCCCTTAACCATTATAAATCACCGGATGCTAACCAACGCAGACTAGTAAGTCTGGTTTTGTATAATGTGATATATAGTTTTGTGATTCCCGGGCATTTTTTCCCCTCATCATGGACTAATCTAATGTACCCTCGAGTTGTGTGTCTGTTTTGGAAAATTTTTAGTTCCTCGGAATTTCCAAAGGCCACGCGTGTGTAGTTCCCTCATGTATTAGAAAAATTTATTGTTTTCTGAATCCTGCTAGATAGACTTTGGTAATCGAAGAATTACCACAAGATTTTTTTTTCGGGTTTATTTATGTACCCCTAAGGGTATACATACAGTATTTTAATTTAATTATATTCTATTTTTCGTAATTACTCAAATGGTTTAAAAACAAAAATTTTAATATCGTTTCTTACTTTTCATGGTATTTAAAATTACTAGTCATCGCATGGGAATACTGAACTGTCACTTTCATCCAATCCTTTGATGGGCACCATATTAAGTTAGGTGACGAGCTAGTAAAATCTCACAAAACAAAAGAAAGTTTCTGTTCAAGAAGATTTTTATTGAAAAAAAAACCTCTATGAGATAACTCGTAAGTGGCACTTAGCACAGAAATCTTAATTAGTAACACCAGCTACGAGTAATCTCGTAGTGTTTTTTTTTTCAATATAACTTATTGTACATGCCATTATAATGTTATATTGGTATTTTAATATTATTGTATTTTGTAAAATTTCATGTTTTCTTTAAAATAAAACCGTGACACTCAGCGCAAGACTCTTTAAATTTGACTGGCTGTTAATGAGTTAAATGCATACTCTAACATTGATTGATTGATTTGCTTATGAAGTAAAAGATAAATTGCTAAAAGAAGTAAACAAAAAGACTAAATCAAAGATTATATAAGTAGAACAATTAACGACAACTCTTTGATATACCTTTTTAAGTCATTTGCAGTTTATACTTCACTGTAAAGCAATAGTATATTCTTAGTTTATATTGTCATCCTTTCGCTTCTCTTAAGGATATAGATTCATTTTTGTCATCATCATTACTGTATCTGTTAGTATCATATATTGAAAAACTTTTATCACTATCTCTAAATTAACCATTTTTTTAAAAATAGAAATAAAAATAGTAAAACAAAATTAGACAGATTGTTTTTGAAATATTCATTAATTAAAACGTAATTATTGTCCAGGACTAATTAATACCCCTTTAAAAAACTAATTTTTTGAATTAATGTGAAATGTAGGAGGAGAGAGAAAAAAATATCACACAATGTAATAAAGTAATTCTTTCTTTGTTTTGTTCTGATTGAAAAAATTTAAAAACGTAATCCATTCTGGATTATGTTCTGTACGGTTAATAAAATTATTCTTAACTAGAAACTCAGAATGGTGAGTGTATCTTCCGAGGATTAGTAATTAAATAATTTTTAGAATATTTTAGCGTGTTTTATTTTTTTTCTTTATTTATTATCAGTTTCTTTTTGTAATATTATTTTAGTAAAATTTAAGTTATATTTTCATTGAATTTTTTTCTTGCCATTTAAAATGTTGAAAAGAGAGACTGTTTCTCTCTATACATATAAAAGTTTTTCGTGATGTTGAAATAAATTTATTTTAAGTCGCCAGAAATAGTCGCCAACAGGGTTACCTAGTCGCCAATTGATAGAACTACATAATACATGTACATTAAAGTTTTATTATTTGAGCAATGAGATGAGTAGTCGTACAATTTGTACAATGAGGGTTAGTCCACCGTTAGGCGGACAGGGGTACCTGTACCCCCCCCCCGTATTAATAAATTTCATTAATCTCCATTTATCTAATAATATTAAAATTAAATAAATCGTTATAATTAAAGAAGCAGAATATTTTATAGTTGTTTTCAGATAATTATGAAGTGTATTTTTATCTCATTTAATTATGTAATTTTCATCGAGAAATATTAAGCTCTGGCACTCTGTTCTTATTAAAACAAAATGTTATAATTTTGCTTAAATTGTACTGCTGAAGATAATTCAATCTATCCCAAAATGCTTCCAATATTTCAGTTTTGCTGCGTAATAATATGTAATTATTATCTCGTGTTCTTATAATTAACAAGAAAAAGGTTGAAAATGTTTCTCCATCGTTCGCAGAAAAGGTTCTCTATCTGAACCTTTCCAAGGCTCTTGAGAAAATAATAGCATTAACGTACGCATAAAAGGCATAATTATTGAGATTTCTAGCCAAGGAAGTGAATAAATACTGACTAATTAATTAAATATAAATATCGAATGTCAAACAAAACAAAAAAACAAAAAAAACCGAAATTCATTTGTGTCTTGATGAATGCAGGCAAGTTATTTTCTGCTCTGCTTTTCGTGATTTGTATCTATGTTGACTGAAGAAATAAGGTTATTGGGAAACTAGCTTAGGATCAGTGTGGATAGCTTTTCAAACTAAAAGCAATTGTTCATTGGAGAATGACAATTTTTAAACATTCTTCATGAAATTAATTCAAGATATTATTTGGTAAAAGAACATCTCGAATTAATTAGTGCATTCCAATTAAGGTATTCTTGAGCATGGAGGCGAACATTGGAAATATGCTTATATGTATATCTTTAATTTAAAAGACAGACTTTGTGAAAGGTTTATTTTTATCTTTTGATAATTTTCGTAAAATAAGTGCATAATAATAAACGTCAATACTGTAACTAAGTTAACTCTAGAGTTGAAACGCCTACGGTTGTTGATATTTCCTTTAATGCTAGCCCATAGCGGTACGAATTAAATTCTCAAGTTTATAGTTTAAAATATTTCAGCCAGTGTGATCTTGAATAAATATTTTTGTAACTTTTATCGGTCGATTTTTTTTTACTTAGATTGTTATGATGATATTATTAAACAGGTACAGTGAAACTCTAAAGGATTTTGTTTGGAACTTTATCATTTCTTCAATTCTTCAGAACAAATGAAATTTTAAGATGGAAATTTTAAATAAAGGCTAGAAATTTTTGATTTTTTGCGTTATATTAAATCAGATGACAGTAACATTCATAAGGCTGAAGTACATATTATTTAGAATAAAATACACGGATATACAAAAAATGCTTACAAATTCAGAAAAACAATGAAGGTGTGGAAGGAGACATAATAAAGAAAAATGCATGTTTCAAAGAATAAATTACGAATTCAAGTTGCTTCATATTTATTTCATACGTTTAAGTGAAAAAAGAAATTTATTTCGTTGAATGAAATGTATACCAATAAAGCTTGTTTCACGTATGAAATATATTCTTGACATATATGTAGGAATGCAAATTTTACGATGCTTGTCCGGATACTGAGTACTATTTTGTCTTGCCGCTTCTGTAGTGGTAGATTTGCTGTTCAACACTTGCGAACACGTTTCTCTGGTTGATTGTCAACACAGTGACGCTATTAAAGCCGAATTGTGTTGTTTCTAAACGTATTAGTGAGCGTTCAAAATTTTAAGATGATTGCTGATCCCGTTGACTATGAAGTGCGTTCTGTAATCCGTTATTTGAATGCAAGAAATGTTAAGACAGTTGAAATTCTTCGTCAACTTGTAGAGATTTATGGTGAAAATGTAATAAGTGATAAAATGGGGAGAAAGTGGCTCAACAGTTCAATGATGGATGAACCAATGTTCATGACGAACCACAGTGGGAGTGGCCTTCTGTTGTAAATTATGGTTTGGTTGAAAAAGTGAATGAGAAAATTTGTGAAAATTGATTGTTCACAATAAGATTTCTTTGTATAATGAGTTTCCATAAATTTCGAAAACCGTTCACGGGCGGTAGCTTTCTTTAACCCTTTATCTACCGACGGTACTTATAAGTACCACTCACTTTAAAATTAGATAGAATAGCCATTTTTACGAATATTCTGACGATACTTAGCAAAAATATTCTTTGAAATCCACTCTTCCAAGATATATGGCTGAATGGGTTCTATGACGAGTATTTTAGCGGGGAAGGCGACTAGTTTTATAGCAGAAATTGCGTTTTCAGCTGACGGCGTTTTCAGCGGATTGCGAAGCTTATCAATTTTGTCCCGAAAAAATAGTTAATACCAAAATTTAAGTGTCTTATTATTTTTATATGTTAATGTGTGAAGGCCTTAGAAAATGATTTAAATATTTATTTTAAGTGAACAGTGTATATAATTAATTTTACAGTTGAATATATTTAATTAATTAATTAGCTCTAACGGATTAAATTTCCCAAAGTTCAGCATTTTGTTTATGTATATCCCTTAATTTTCAATATAGTGATCCAAAAGAAGATATTACATGAAAAAAACTGCAGAGAGTAAATCATAATGCGGTAGATAAAGAGTTAAAGAGGGTATGGCTAGTTGGTTTCCCGATACAAAAAATGCCCGAACAATGAGGGTAACTATGTAGAAAAATAGTTTCCAACATGCTCTTTCATGTACAAATAAATTTTGTTTTAAGAAAAGATTTTTTAAGCGAACTGTTTCAAAACGGTACTTAGTTTCCGGTCACTTCTCGTATTCCTTTTAAAAAACTATATTGAATGTTTGCGAAAATAACTTGTTCTCAATGCACATTAGCTTTTCTTATACTCGCATTTGTCTATAGATATTTGTAAAATTTGTTTATCTCAGAAACATATGATTACCGTATTAGTTAAAAAGAAATCAGAAGGAAAAAAAATCTTGTATTATCGAAAAAATGGTAGAACAGATGGAAGAATTTAATTATGTACTTTTAGTTAGAAGTTATTCCAGAGATTCCTTCCAAATACTTATGTAAGTATATGCGGTAAAAAGTCATTCACTGAATAAAGACATAATATTAATCTATTATAATTATCACTCAAAAAATATTTTAAACATTCCTATTTTTTAAATCACTGTTGTAAGTTTTGAAAACTGCCATCATTTATTTAAGGGGGCACAGTACGATTCACACACACACACACAATTGGCAAAAATCGGTCAAAAATCAGATCTAATTTTTCTAGGCTAAATTATTATTTATACCTTTCTATAACCTCACAAAATTTGAAAAGTCTAAACTTAAAAAACGCAGAATTATGATAGCTTTTACATTCATTTTTATTCACATCCCTATGGCAAATCAAAACTTTAAACTTATTTATCTCAGAAAGTTAAAATAACTAGTTTGTCTTCATTTAAATGCTAAGGTTTTTTTCTATTGTGCCTAATGCTTTGAATTTTGTTTTACCTATTATTTTTAATAGTACATGTAACAAAAGTTGGTATGCATTTTTGAATAAAAAAACACTTATTTTTTAAAAGATAATTGAATTTAGAATTTGCAAATTTTTTAAGGAATTTTCAATAAGGATTCATAAAAAAGAAGTATTGTACAAATACCATATGTGTTATCGCAAAACCCATACCAACTTTTGTTATACATAGTTGGACATACTTGTAAATCAAATTTCATGCGTGTACGTAAACTTTTGTAGGAGGAGTAGCACTTCAAAATCACTTCACAAATTTTAAGTTTTTTCCTTAAAAAATTAAATGGCTAACTTTTTATGAAATTTTGAGCACAAATTCTGTTTTACATAGCATACACACATAGGAGGGAACCAAAAAATTTTGAAAATCCTTAAATTAAAGATTTTTGCTTAAATCGTACCATGTCTCCTTAAGATTAAAATATGATATGAGTTATGAATCACAAACACACATTTTTATATTAAGGAGACACATTATGATTCAAATGACCAAAATCGGTCAAAAAATCAAATTAATTTTTTTAGCCTAAATTATTCTTTATATACTTTTCTATAACCTCACAAAATTTGAAAGCTCTATACTTAAAAAAAAAACACAGAACTATGATAGCTTTCACATTCGTTTTTATTCACATCTCTATGGCAAATCAAAATTTTAAACTGACTTATCTCAGAAAGATAAAAGAACTAGTTTGTTTTCTTTTAAAATGCTAAGGCTATTTTCGTATTGCGCCTAATGTTTTGAATTTTTTTCACCTATTGCTAATAGCACATGTAACAAAAGTTGGTATGCATTTTTGAATCAAAGCAATATTTATTTTTTTTAAAAATAATTGAACTCAGAATTTATACATTTTTTAAGGAATTTTCAATAAACATTCATAAAAAGAAGTATTGTATGAATACCAATCATTTTAGCGCAAAACCCATGCCAACTTTTATTATACATAGTTTGACGTACTTGTAAATTAAATTTCATGCATGTACGTTAACTTTTGTAGGAGGAGTAGCATTTTAAAATCACTTCACAAATTCTAAGTTTTTTCTTTAAAAAAATTACATGAATAGTTTTTTTTATGAAATTTTGAGCTCAAAATCTATTTAACATAGCAACCAAAAAAATTTTAAAAATCATTAAATTAAAAATTTTTGTGTAAATCGTACCATGTCCATGTTTTTCTAATCATTAGAAAAAAAAAAGATAAAATCTGCAGTAAAATATGTCTTACTGCACAGCCTCTTCAGAAAGAAAATACATTTCAATTTAAAACTGCATTTTCGAAAACTACTCAGTGTAAAAATCCGTACTTTAAAATAAACTGGACAATCTAAAATAAACAGAATTCCTGTAAAGGGAACAGTTTTAAACTAATGAAATCCTTTACAGAAGTTGGAAATTGAATTGCGTTGTACGTGCATTGTCTTCAAAGAGATTTTTGCATTCTGTTTGGGAATAAAGTTTTCTCCTACTCCACTGAACCGAATGTGACTTAGTTTGTGTATTGGCGAAGCATTTGAGTAAAAAGAATGGTAAATTTTCTCGGAAAAGAAAAATAATTTTACTTATTTTTATTTTGTAAGGTATCCGACTACGTTCGGAACCGTGATTTTAAAAAAGCTCATAAATGGATAATTTTCATGATATTTAGTGTCACTTAGCTCAGAATACATGTATGAAATTGTTTTAAGTACATTTTGACAAAAAAAATTATTTAAATACACTATTTTGGCAAAAAATTAACTTAGAATAACCTTTTTTCAAAATGTTCTCCTTTTGTGAAAAATGCTTCTATTATAATAATATTTTGCCTGTATATAGCTCAAACCTCTTTACAGAGGCTCAAATATGATTTTTGAAAAATTCACATTATTTTCAGATTTGGAACCCATTGAAATAATTATCGGCGTTTTTCTCTTAAAACTGCTCACCTCTGTTGTCGTAAGATATGGATAAACCCACTTCTAAGTTATATATTTCAAAAATTCTAGTTGCGCCTCTGTAAAGAGGTCTGAGCTATATACAGGCAAAATATTATTATAATAGAAGCATTTTTCACAAAAGGAGAACATTTTGAAAAAATGTTATTCTAAGTTATTTTTTTTGCTAAAATATTGTATTTAAATAATTTTTTATTGTCAAAATGTCCTTAAAACAATTGTACACATGTATTCTAATCTAAGTGACACTAAATATCACGAGAATTATCCATTTATGTGCTTTTGCAAAATCACGGTTCCAAACGTATTCGGATACCTTAATAGATAAATATTATTATTATATTTTTTTAATGTTAATTTACTAGTGACATTCTTTTTTAAAAGTAATCCATAGATTCATTACGTTTGAAATAAGAATTGAGTAGGAAAATCTAAATAATGATTAAGTATTTCTTTAAGATAAACCAATAGTTTATTTACAATTAAATAATATTGTTACGTAGATCAGGGTTCGAGGTTTTTATGCAAAACAGTCCGAAAGAGCAAGACAGTCCTTCAGAGGCGATGGAAATTTATTGTCGAGAAACAATCCTTGAAATACAAGATACAGTACTCAAATTAGCTTAATAAATCTCACAAAACCTTCACACCTACACCGCACAGACACAACTTTCAGTGTTTAAAATACAAGTATGTTTAAGGATAATTCACAAGCACTCACTTGACCTAATCAACAGACGAAGAAAGCTCTAATAGCTGGTTGACTCTTTACGTTCAAAAGAATACTACTTCGCAACGATCAAAACAAGACCAACTCAGTATCGGCGAGTGACTCCCTATTTATAAGCCTCACGGACTTTCGAGAAAAACACGTTTGCGTTATAGATCGTGATATTAGTAGATTTCTGCACTAATTTCCAGAAGAATCTATAGACTCACGAACTCGCCAAAAATGGTCGCCAGGAATAATGCCAATTTGGCTTTGTCGCCAAGGCATCGCCAAATTTTCATTGAATCAGCATTATAATGTAAGGAATGGTGTTGCTAGCAAATATTACAATTTTACCATTAAATAAATACAACATAGTATAATATAAGTTATTTACACTATTTTAAAAATTCATTACACATAATTCGTAACAATATCTTCACAGACAATGCAATAAATCTTACTTTTATTTCGATTGAATTGATTAAATAAAACTTTTTTTTTTCATGTACAGTTATAATCAACTTCTTCTTGAAGTTTACTTGAACAATTATTTAATGAATATTTAAATGAGATAATTTAACTTTAAAGAAACTAGTAAGTGAATTTTGCGGCATATCAGATTTTATATTCTGACCTAAACTTTTTCATTTTGGGATTGAATATTTTGATATTTCAAAATGTGATTGCAAATATTGTAACATTCTATTGAAAGAAACTAAATATTCAATCTCTTTTCCAATTTTCCCAGGTTCAAAATAGCAGATGTTACTATTTAAAGAAAATTTTTTTTAATATATTCTTGTATTTATTTAAAAAACGCATGTCTGAAATAATTAAAATACATAAATACGAAATCAATATGTTACTAAAAATGCCTCAAGTTAAGAAAAACAAGTTGAAAGGCATATAGTATAAATTTTATATAAAATATAATTCATATCTCTAATTTATATTAATAATCATAATATAATGAATAAACAAAGTAACTGCTTTAAAAAAAAATCGTTGTAATACAATATAAAGATTTTAAATGTATATTATAACCAAGGAACCCACAAATGTGAAAAATAAATTTATTCAGCAAAATATAATGAAATTAAATAAAATTGCGAGTAACTGTCACTACCTAAGTATAAATTAACTGTGATATATATATGATACTATTATTTTTCTGCTCGTTTGTTGTTATCGAATATATAATTAAAACTACCTGCTGGAAAGCAATTTTCTAAATATGCACCTATAAATAATTATTTGTTATGTCAAATGTATAGGATTGTTCATAATTACTTACTAATTTTATTAACAATTATTTTAAATAATGGAATATACATAATTATGATACAAAACAAATGTGGCAACAATACATATAATGGACTTCTAAAATTTGTACAATTTATTTCCAAAGGATATTAAATTTAAAACATAATTCAGATTCTTAGAGCACCAATAACAATGATAAAATCCAACGAAAATAGTGCGAAATGCGACTACATATAAACCGCTTGTATGTTATATAAAATATTTGAATTGAAAGCTGGTGACTAATGAGGAGAGTATCCGCTGAAGATGTTCATATGTAATTCTTTATTTCAATCTTTTATCAAATTATTTCTGTTATTTTCTCGCTTATTAAAGAAAATTTTAACAGTTTCCAATTTAACTATCATATATAGCACCTTTTTATTTTAAAAATAATTTATATATATGACACATTTTAACGACCCAGTAACGACAGCTATGGATTTTAAAATCTTTATTGAGTGTACGGGGTTTCCTTCATAGGAAGAGCACTGAAGCCACGTGTTACAATACTTTTTACAAGGCAAAAGAACCCCGACTTAGGGGAACAAAGGTATTTATATGGGGGAAAATCGGAAGAGATAGCGAAGAGTGAAATTCCCCAAAAGACATGCTTTATGGGGCTCCCTAGGATTCTATTGGTTCTGTCCCCTAGACAGAGGTGGTACCAAGTCTATAGGGAAGGATTAGTGTCTGGAGGGAAAAAGCTGACGAAATATTACATGATCTTGCATCATCCAAGGTCTAGGTTAAAACTTATAAATAATATATCTATTTTTATATTACATATATATATGTGTTACCTTTAAAGTGTATAATTCAGTTATTTCATAGAATTACTGGATACTTCATGAAATAACTAAACAAGTCAGTTAAAGTATATAATAGGTGAAAAAGTCCTTACTTTACTTAGGTATTCTAGGAAATAACTAATTATAGACCGTTAAAGTGAAAAATTAACAATTTTAAAGTTATTTTATAAATTAATTGATCATAAGTAGCTAAACTCTCTCGAAAAATAAATTTTATCTCTATTGCGGATGATTGATTGATAAATAATATAATGAAAAGCTGATGATATAATTTATTATTGCTCTTATTACTAACATTAGTTAAACAGAAAGGTAAAAAAAGAATAAGTTGCCCAAAAATAGTTATATTTAAATATTATAAAAAAATAAATATGCTGGGAAGAAAAACTGTTGCTTAGTAAAAACATTGTGTAAACTTTTTCAAACAAAATTATAAGAGAATATTAATTTAAATTTCATGAAATACCTTTATTTTACTTTTTATTATTTATTAGAGAAGAATTGCTGTGATGACATCTTGAATTGCTGTACAAAATTGACTAACAGCAACTAGAACCAGTTCATAGAAATGTACAGTGCTGTATTTCATACTTTAACGATCAATAATCGTTACTCTAAAGATTACCCATTTAAATCGTAGAATTCAATTATTTTATGTACTTTAACTGATTTGTCTGGTTATTTCATGAAATACCTAGTTATTCTATGAAATAACGGATTCCACACTTTAACGGTAACATATACAATAAAATAATACACTAAGCTATTACAATTAATTATTAATTTATTTTGATTTATTTAATTGTTATGCATTCTAACTATTATTTATCATAAATATAATTATTTTTGTGTAATGCTTTGTAATAAAAATCTTACACTCACTGTTCTAGATTAATATATAAGTAAAATATTGGAGAAAATCGTCTAGATCTACTATCTTATATATTGCTTCGTATCAGGTTTATGTAAATTAAATGAAATTTTATGTATTTCCTCTGTTAAATTATTTTATGAACTTTAAAAGGCTAATTGCTTATAAAATGAAAAAAATAAATCTAATCATTACGATAATACGTTACCAAAGAAGAATATCATAAATAGAAATTTAAATGTCCACAATATTTTTTAAGTTACTGAATTTCAATTAAATTTTATTTTCATTTGAATTCTAAAGCATTTAAATTAAAGTTTATGAATTCCACAGCCTTTTTAATGAATGATGCTCTTTTTCACTTTTCCTGCTAATAAAATAATTGTTTATCAAATAAATAAATAAAAAATTATTTTTCTTAGTATAAATGTATAAAGTATTATTTATTTATACTTTAGCTAGTGCAAAAATGGAATATCGTGCCTTAGTTAAATATTAATTTTTGTTTAAATATGTTTATCATTACAAAGAAAAATACTGTTACTGTTTACTGTTTTTTTTCTTCAGAAAATTGAACAATTTTTATCTTTCCTTAAATAAGATTATTTACTTCTGTTTTATTTG